>PVHP010006782.1:0-59297 GCA_004024765.1 Zapus hudsonius | reverse complement strand
CTGGTATAGGGACCCAAGGCAACCTTGAATGGGGACCAAGAACCCCAGCTCTATGGGGAAGTCATTACTAACCACAGGTCCTCAGAAAGGCTACATCCTCCAAACACTCACCAACCTAACAATATTTGTCTCAATTGACCAATAATAATCTCATTCTCCACTGGAGAGTCTGTTTGTGTTTTTCAGAAAGCAATGAGAACCGGGGACAATGGAACTCCACCAAAGGGACCTGATTGGACAGGGGACACCCAAGCAGGAGACAATCCATTTAGAGCCCTAACACAACCTCTAAGGAAGTGGGATGACGAGCAAAAGATCTATTCCCACGGCAAGGCAGAGAACCTAGTGAAGGACAATGGAGAGAGGCACCGAGGGTGCCCAAAATTGTCCAAAACACAAATTTAGAGACTCTACAAACCTAATAACTATGCAAAATTTAAATTTACCCACTATGACTCAGTGAAATTTTCAGAAGAGGAGTTGGAAAGAATGTAAGAGTTATGGGGAGGGAGAATAAGTAATGTATAAAAGAGAATGTCATCATGGATTCAATGGCTTTATCTAATAACCTATGATACTGAGCATATTGTTGTGTTAATATATATAATTTTAAGCCAATAAAACGTTAAAAATAAATAAATATAAAATTATAATAAAATTTTAAAAATAATGGATTTTAAAATGTTTTTACATCTCTATATGTACATGTTGTGTGCATTCATGTGTGTGTGCATGATTGTATGTGTGTGCACATGTATGTGTGAATATGTGCACGTTTGTGAGTGTGTGAAAATGTGTGTGGATATGGGTGTACATGTGTGTGCATGTGTGTGAATGTGTGTGCACATGCATATGAGTGTGGGTGTACATGTGTGTATGTGTGTACATATGTGTGCACATGTGTGTGATGTGTGCATTCATATATGTATGCATGATTATATGTGTGTGCACATGTATGTGAATGTGTGCATTCATGTGTGTGCACATGATTGTGTGTGTGTACACATGTGAGTTTGTGTGCACATGTGTGTGGAGGCCAAATGGTGATGCCAGTGTCTTCTTCAATTGCTATACTTCTTTGATACAGGGTCTCACAATGAACCTGCAGTTCACTGACTCAGGTAACCTAACTATCCAACCACTCTGGCTCTGTCTCCCAGAGCAGGGCATACAGGTGCACGCTGCCATACTTCATTTTTATGAGAGTGCTGAGAGCCAAACACAGATCACTTTGGTCACTGAGCCATCTGTGCAGCCATCCAAAGAGTGGAATTTGAAAAACAATGGTAAATATATGAGTATAAATAGTTGCCCTCCTGTGGTTTCATCTGTGTGAACCTTTTTCTACAGGATTGAAAATGTATATCAAAAACAATTAAAAAGCTTTGACTATGGAAATGGAATTTATTAAATTTAATAAATAGTAAAATATCAATCACATTGTACTTAAGAATAGAAAAACAGGTACAGGGCTTGAGGGATTGCTCAGATGTTAAGGCACTTGCCAGCAAAGTCTAATGGCCGGGGTTCATTTACCATAGTGCATCTGGCATTCATCTGCAGCAGCTGGAGGTCCTTGGGGTACCTATTCTCTCCCTTTGTCTCTTTTCTCTCTATCTCTTTCTGCTTGGAAATAAAGAAATAAAAAATAATTTAAAAAAAGAAAAAGAGGTACAGTGGAACCTGCAATACTTTCTGTGAGGTTTTTTTCATTTACTTTTTGATAATTTGATACATGTTCATAATATATGAGAGAGAGAGAGAGCAAGAATGAGAGAGCTATCTTTTAGTTTACTTAAGGTTGCTTACATGAGCATGGGTCAGGGGAGGGGTGCTGGTGTATGGGCAGTGTCGTAGTCAGCCACACGCCACTGGGATGAATCTTCAAACCAGGCACGATTTGGGGAGGAAAATTGATTGAACAGATCCAGGGGAAGAAGTTAAGGGAAAGCTGGCCCCCTTTCACAGAAGCAAGCAGAGACAAAGACAGAAGCCCTGCACCAGCACCAAGCAAGCACACTGTAACACACTGTGATTCACAAAATGCAGATCTCCAGACCAGGGTTCTGGCTCTTCTTTTGCTTATCTATCCTTAGTATTCTACATCCAAATTAGAAAGGGTCAGTCCCCAGGAGGCTAGGCCAAAGTGGCACTTCCTCCGGCCAGAAGCCTGGAGACAATAATTTTAATAAATCCTTAATTCTTTTGGGGGACATTATTCAAACTACCACAGGCAGTTTACCAAGGTCTACACCACTGCAGAAAATGACTCCCCCACCACTGGGAGCAATTAGCTGCACAAAGCTTCTCAGAGCATAGTCGAGACAGATAAGCCCCTTTCCAATCCAGGATGGGATGTTGTTGGATCCAATCTTGTGAGGATTTTGTGCAGGTAACCACAGATATTATGAGTTTATCAGTACACAGGCCAGGTCATGTCCAGAAGTCAGAACTTCACAGTATTCCTCGCATCTTCCAGCTTCCTCCTTCTTTCTGCATCATCTTCTGCAATGTTCCTTGAGCCTTGGCTGTAATATAGTTGTAATAGAGTTGTCTTATTAAAGGCCAAATACTCAATAGTCACTTCTCAGTATGTGACTGGTATAAGTTTCCACATTAACTGATGCCCTCTGTAGAAAGAACCTTCTACTCAAGCCTGAAACCAACTCTAATATATAGGGATAAATAAAATTTTTAGATGGCATTTTGACAATATGTCCATTCAACAGAACAACAGAAGAATGATTTCTCTGAGAGCCTATGGCTTCCCCAGCCATGTGTTTTGAGTGGGTTTTCAATACCAAGCTTAATGCTTTCCCATGGAAAGGGGCTCAAATTCAAGGAGAAAGTAGTTGGTTAAGCTCATTGTAATTATGAACTAGTGCACCAATGGACACGTCTTGTCTGGCATGTGTAGCACACGTGACCCACCGCTGGTAAGATTGTTGGTGATTCTCCTCTCCAGCAGCTTTCATAGCACATATGAAAGCAAGTCAGTGTACCATTTTTTTATAAATATAAAATACTGTAAAAGCTAATCTAAAAGAGTTGGCAAACTGAAAAAAAAAGAATTGGCAAACTCTCAAATGAATAAATATTCATCATACATACAACTGCCAAAGAACTTTTAGACAACATACACAAAAATTATCGTAAGTCAATAATAAGCAGTGTAAATGATAACAATGCAAGCAGACACACTGAAAACATCTATGAGTAAATAAAAAGAGGCCCAGGGTCAGAGGTAACTAGGAGAATACAAATAGAAAAATGAAAACTCCTTCACACTCATTAGAATGGTGAATATTCCCTGAAAATGTATTAAGTGTAGAGTGCATTTCTGTGCCTGCAGCTCTCCCACACGGCAGTGACAGGAACTCTACCACATTGCAGTGGCTGGAGCTCTCCTCCATTGCTGTTATTGTAGCTCTCCCACATTGCAGTGACTTTACCTCTCCCACATGGCAGTGACAGGAGCTCTCCAACATCTCAGTGACTGCACCTCTCCCACACGGGAGTGACAGGAGCTCTCCCACATTGCAGTGACTGCAGCTCTACCACACAGCAGTGACTGCAGCTCTCCATAGTTCAGTGACAGCAGCTCTCCCATGCAGCAGTGATCAGAGCTCTCCAACAATGCAGTGACTGCAGCTCTCCCACATTTCAGTGACTGGAGCTCTCCCCCATTGCAGTTATTGCAGCTCTCCCACACTGCAGTGACTGCAGCTCTCCAACACTGCAGTGCCCAGAGCTCCCCCACAGCGCAGTGACTGCAGCTCTGCCACACTGCAGTGAGTGGAGCTCTCCCACACTGCAGTCATCAGGGCTCTCCCACATTTCAGTGACTGGGGCTCTGCCATGTTGTTTTTCAGTAAATTAGTTTCCTAAGGCAAACTACTCCTTCATCAAAGCTGTAAACCCCCTAACACCTTTGGATGTGGTAGTCTGTCTTTCTAAAAGTTAAAGTATCATGAAAGACAGAATTTAATCCTGAAACTGATTGGCCAAAGACAGACCAACCAGCTGTCTCTCTGGATCACCTGGGCCAGAGGAAATACTTACCTGAAGAAGGAAGGGCTGGTCCCTTTTCCCTTATGGCTGGCTAGCAGAGAGATCTAAATCTCCTGTTTTAGGTAAGGTCCCATGTTGGGGAGATGAGGCTTTTTCTTTTCCTACATGGGACTTTTGTTCCATTATGGATATATTACATCCATAGATTATAGAACTATAGATATGTACTGGCTCTCAATCATGAACTAAACAATAAAGGGGAAAAAAACCAGATATTACCGTGCTCAGCTGGCTCTGACTTTAGGACAGAGCTCTCTTAAAGCCAGACCCCAGAGCAAACATTAAATTATTACATGCTTCCCAGTGTTTCCTCATAAACCAGACTTCCACTCTGGGTAATGACAAGTGTAGGGAAATCATAACAAAGGGAGATATATATTTCTTCTTTATGATACTAAAGTCCATTATCATATGGGTAAAATGAGTCAAAAAGATAAAGACATAGGAGTTTATTCATCTATTGCTCAATGCTTAGAGACATTGACTACTGTAAATGCTATATGTTTTCTGCTTTGCTTTTTAAAAAGAGGAGGAGAAGACCTTGGAAAATGTTATGAATCTCTACGTTAAGGATCAGACTGTCTAATGGTTAGAGGTACTTATGAATGGCTATACTCATTTTCTCTTGAAGAGAAAAGGATCTACTACTAAATTTTAGTAAAATCCCCAATGATAAATTTCTATATTAGATAGAATGATTTCCAAAAGTATTTGCTTAGTCTCTTTTAGTAACTCTCAAAAGTCTATTTCATAGGCATTGCTTTAGACCCAAAATCTGTAGGCACGAGGAAGCAAAAAAGAGGAAAATATTTTAAGGTTACAATGGGCAAGATGGCTTCAATCCCAGATAAACTGTCCAAAAATCTGTTTTCTGGCCATGAAAATAGGTATTGACTGGAGCCTAATCTCAAATCTTGGGCTCCCTGTGGACCCCATGCTACCCAGTACAATGTACCCTAAGGTGAGGAAAAACAAGTCACACTGGTGCCTACGGCCCTGCACCAGTAATCACATTGTACTGTTCTCTGGCTGTGAGAATACGTACAAGACATGTCTCCTTTACAAAAACTCCCAAAGTCTCTAATCCCAATTCAGGTTCCAAAGAAATTCCCCTCTTTATAGCAGAAATGAGAACCAGAATCAGGCACATTCTGTCTCAAGACTCTTCTGCCCCATATTTTTCCATGATGTTTCATATGGGACATTCAGCTTCCAATACAGTCCAAAGTCTACACTTTATACAGAGCAGTTTAATATGCCATCTAGACAGGAGAGATAACAAATTTATTGGAAGGACCTGACAATTTTTTTTCTTTTGGGGACAGTTTCCATAAATGTGTCTCCTTCTATCCACCAAGGAAGCAGTCCATGGAGGTGTCCCTTTTCCTGAAGGGGGTCCCTTCCTTAAGCAACCCTTTCTGTTGATGATGTCTGTCTTTTTTATCTCCCTCGTGTTTCTTTTTAGTTTTCATTCCTCTTTGTTCCCTTTTCTTTTGGCTTCCAATTACAATAAACAGAAGTCTTACCTCAGAGCAGCTGTCTTAAGCTCTTGGTTGGTTTAGCCACCAATTTTTGTAATTGTCTCCTTAAGACCTTGAAGAAAGCCAATGGACAGTTTGTTATTTATCTACTTTCATATTTCAGTTGTGGCCTAAACTGTTCCAGAATAAATAAACTCACAGGTTAGACAAATAGACTGAAGGTATGCCATTCTTTGACTAGGCATGCTTTACTAATCAATTACAAATGTCAATATAGGTATATCTATCCTAAAAGGTTCATGTAAATTCCTTTCTATGTGTTCTAACTAGTTATGCAAAAGCCAAATACAATTGGAGCCATGGAGCAAAACAGGCAAATAATTTTAC
The DNA here is from genome assembly GCA_004024765.1 of Zapus hudsonius. Taxonomy (NCBI): domain Eukaryota; kingdom Metazoa; phylum Chordata; class Mammalia; order Rodentia; family Dipodidae; genus Zapus; species Zapus hudsonius. The sequence continues at coordinate 53,358 of PVHP010006782.1, read as the reverse complement.
CTCTGCTCCCACATCATGAGGCCACAGGAGATGGGGGGCACTCCTTAATAGGAGAGTCATCACTGAGGACAAAGTTTGCACACTGACTCTCTGATAGCTGCGTTTCTGATAAGGAAAGATATGGAGAGCCAGAAAAAAAAATCAGTATATATTCTAGAACAAGAGAGTCACAACTGAGGGCAAACCAGTCCTCCCAGCTTCATAGGAAAGGGAAAGCCAAGGCCAGCATGGCCAGAACTCATCCTTACTAGCAACACCAAGGCTTGAGAAGCTACAGTGCTCCTCCCATATCCCAAAAATCCTCCTTGGAGAGCCATTAGTGACCCCCCCCCCATAAAGCATATACTTGTTTAAATCTTGGCTGCCTACTGGGTCTTAAAACACTAAGAGGGAAATATATAACCAAAGATATAAGTTTCTAATACTGACATTCAGAAAGGAAAAAGAAACAAGGTAAGACAGGTTGGCTGTGTCATAAGCTTCCAACCATCAAAATGGTTTGCTACAGAATGGGATCTAAGGCAAAATGTGCACTGGGCAGCTCACAAAGGTACTAAAAGGTTTTGTGGCACCAATCTTCCTCCCTGGCTTGCCCCAGGGAAGATTGGAAGATGTACTCTGAGATTTCCCTAGATGCAGGGAAGACAAGGTAAACACCTTAACATGCCCAGCTAACTTGCCAGTTTTTAAACACAGATGGACTAAGAGAATTTCCAATGGTATTGTATTCTAGTGTGATTTTATTTCATCCATTAGATTAAGAGATATAATCTGGTACATCAAAACTCCCACCAACTATATACAAAAATCTTTAAAGGATACTACTGAGGGAATTTCCCTTCTTAATTCTAATATTCAAGTCATGAGGAAAACATACAGAATCACAGAGCTCTAAACATCTTCATGGCTTCCCAAGGTGGCACATATGCTGTTATTAAGGTTAAATACTGTGTATATCTCTTCTTAATAACTCTGATAATGTATGTCATCTGCCTTACATGCCATAGTCTCAGACCATATCAGATGCTAAGATGCCATTCGATGAACAATTTTGGGGACAGATCTCAAGTTTTCATGGTGGACAGAAATCCAACACCATCAATACTGAACCACTCTACACTGGACACCCTATAAGAATGGAATACTCCCTACTTCTTGGTTGGATACCCCACTTCCTGACTCACAATTTTAGGCAGGAGAAAATTTTGTACTACTTAAGTTCTGAGGTGCATTGGAATTAGCTGGGTCCTCTTTGAGTTCTAATCCCCAGCTCCCCTGTTACAGGAGCCCTCTTATATTTCTCCTTCTTTCTCTTACTTGGCTGGTCAATGCAGATGCCCTGGTTTCAATACCATGTGGCTAGCACCACCACCATATGCTGTCTCCTTACTTGTGGCAAGAGATCTCTGTAGATTTTCCTCTCCTCTTCTTAAAGTCTCCCACTAAACATTATCCTCTAGGGGTCTATAATTTTAACTCTTTAAATTTATATGACAAGAATCCATGTACACTTGAATTTCAAGGTGTATTGGGACTAGCTGGGAACTGCAAGTATCCGTTACACTCCACTTGGCCCCTGTTATTCCAAGATCCAGTTAGACCCATTGCATCTAATTCACCTAATGCAGCAACTCTAGCTCCCAGTGTGAAGGGCACATCTTCTGGACCCTCCCATTGTGGAGACAAAATGAGTTAAATGACAAATCCACTCTAGGATTCCAAGTTCATTTCAAGCCTTTTACTCCCTTCATCAACATTAATCCAAGGCATTTCATGCAGGTGGATCTCATTCACAGTAGGTCATCTTTGGATCCCTACTTCACCCAACCAAACAGACTCTTGAGGCCACCTCTAACTACATGATTTGCATTATTAAATCTATAATCTCTGCTCAAGAGACCCATTTCAACAAATTCAGCCTGATCCAATCTTATATTCCATCCTCCATTAACCCACACTCTTAAAATCCATTGCCACACACATTCTCCATGCTTGTGCTTATACAAGTTAGAAAACGTTCAGAGTTCTTTAGGGGTGTATCTCCACTCCTCTTGAGGCATGCTTCCCATCTCACCATTACGGGCATGCTTTGGCTTATATTTGGTAATAGGCCAAGAGGTGAAACTGGGTTAGCACTGAGGGATAAGGTCTTGTTCAGCAGTTCCTGCAGGGTGTGTCAATGCTGATGCCTCAAAGAAGAATTCCCTCAGGCAAGAACAAAGAGGGTAATACTCCTGGGATTGGGGGTGGGGATGCAACTGATGCTAAGGGAGGGGAGACTACTTCCTGAGGAAAAATAACTTCATCAGAATCTTAGAGTTTACTGTCCCCAGCTAATTTGGGGTCTTCCCACACATCCCTATCCCAAGTTACAGAATCCCACTCATTTCCAATCAATGCCCTCACCTTAACTTCTCATAGCCTGTGAGGCTGGGACTTCAGCTTGTATTGCAAGTTAGCCAATCTCACAATAAAAGCTTGAGTTTGGTTTTCTGCAATTTGAGCCTTGTTACAGCCAAGAGAAAAGACACTCCTCCAGGGCACCCTTAGAAACTTTCAGATCACATTTTGGGTTCTTAAGCTGAGAAACTTCCTTTCTAAGCTTATGCTTCTCTCTTAATATTTTATCCAGATATACAAGAAGCAACCAAACAGCATCATTTTTTGTTATAGTCAGCTTTCTCATTACTGTGCAGAAACCCCAACCAAAGGAAGTTTGTGGAAGAATGAGTTTATTTTTACTTACAGACTGGGGAGGGGGGAACTCCATGATGGCAGGGGAAATGATGGCATGAGCAGAAGATGTGTGGGAGTTTAGGAGAGAAACCCCACAAAATGTTGCCAAGCTCTTTCTTAACCCCTCCCCAGTCAGAGCTTAGCCCTGCCTCCTACAGGATAAAAATGGGTATTCTTGTGGGTAGTCTTGTTTGATTTTTTTCTGGAGATTTTTTCCCAATTCTATACCTCAATACCCTTAATAGCAGTTAGGGTTGTTTCTTCAGAGGGGGGATTGTGACAGGTAACTCCTTCAGGCAAGTTCCATAGACCCCCTCCCATTGAGTGGGAGGCGTCTCTAGCTAGGGTCCAAACCTAGATGCTAAAACTGATTGGTCAGGTATGGACCAACCAACTGTCTCTGACTTACCTGGACAAGGTCATAAAAGTCACTGAAACAAAGTCCAGCTCTCTTCCCTCCATAGGACTTTCTAGAAGAAGGACTTCTAAATTTCCAGGCCTTAGGAAGATAAGGCCTTCCATCACCCCAGCCATTAGGCTGCGTGAGGGGTGGCTCAAGATTTTTCCCATGTGAAACTTTTTCCTCATGAAGGGAGCCCTCAGTTATCTTTCCTTCTTCTGCTTGTTTGGCTGAACAGCATAGATTTTGCTAAAACCTCTCCCACGTGTTCTCTCCACACTGGTGGCTGGAGATCTCTGTAACTCCTCATTCTCTTTTAAATAAACTCTCCCCTCTGGTGGTCTATAATTTTAATTCTTTAGCTTTATAGACAAGAATTTGGGTACTCCTTAAGCTCTGAGGTACATTGGAAGTAGCTGGGTACTCTTTAAGTTCTAATTTCCAGCTCCCCTGTTACAGAAGGACATCACATCTGCCACATCACTTCAAACAGCAGCAGGAAGATGTGCCAAAAAACAGCAAGGGGAAGCTGGATATCCAACAACATACCACCAACAAGGTCCCAATTCCACATCTGCCATCACCTGTGGATCAAGCATTCAGAAAACATGAAGATTATGGGGAACACCTGAATCAAATGACTACAATCTGCCACTGGACCCAATAAGATGACAACAATACACATAAAATGCAATGCACTTTTAAAGTATAACTTTAAAAATCCTCACAGATTTTATCAGTCCCAATAATATTCAAGCATCCTCATAATGCAAGGTCTTTCAATTGAGCCATAAACCCATCAAAAAAAATTGGCACATGGGCTGGAGAGATGGCTCAGCGGTTAAGGCACTTGCCTCCAGTGTCTGAGGCCCCTTGTTCAACTCCCCAGTACCCACATAAGCCAGACCCACAAGGTGGTGGCCCTGGTGCTCTCTCTCTTTCTCTTTCTCTCTCTCTATCTCTGAACCTCTCTGCTTGAAAATGAGTAAATAAAATATTTTTTTTAAAATTGGCACAGAATAGAACATTTATATATAAAAGGTGGCATTTGGTATAGCAAAAACAAATTGAAAAAAACTGGGCAAATATCAAACTCTAACTCCAAGTCCAATAACAACCAGTGACTGGTCGCCAGAGTTCCAATTCCTCCCCTCCAGCCAGCCTACTCACAGTTGAAGAGAACTTCATTCAGTGCTGGCATCTCTCTATGGCAGCCATCCCCTAGTCCTGGCATCTCCATTGGGTCTCCACTGCAACTCACTATTCATCCTCATGGCTCCACTGGGCTTCCACAAAGTCAAATCAACATGCCTACTTCACACTGTTCATTGCTGTTTCCAAAAGACAACACTCTGTTGCAAACCCAAGGACTCTCTCTTCCTGCATTTGTTATACTCCATAGTACCAGATAGACTACCAACCTGTTAATCTAGTGGGTGGGGGGAAGCCAGCTTTGAAGAGCAGTAAACCTTCAGCATGCAGGCCCCTTCCTTCAAGATGCTCCACATTCTTCCTGCTGTCTCAATGCAGAGCGGCTGGTCCATTTTCAATGGTTGTGATCTCTCAAACAATAGCAGCTTAATGGCCAGCCATTTTGGCCCAAAGATTTCATTTCTTTTTGTCCCATCTCCATCTGTCCACACCAGTTCATTTCTATGCAATGCAACCCTGCGCAAGTTCTCAGGACACAAGCAGGCAGAATGCAGCAAGCCTCTCACAAAATCCACCACCAGACCAGTCCCAATAAAGTTTCTCTCGCTCTTGTAAACTAAACCTCACAGACTATAGTTCTTACAGCATTCAGGTTTTTCCAACTCTGATCGGGTGTTTCCAACTCTAACCAGAATGGTTCATAAGGCACTGCAAGGAGTCTCCTAGGCTGAGGTTTCAAATCCTTCCACATTCATCCAGCAAGTTGGTTCACTGCTCTACTCTGCTGCCTGACATCTCCAGGGTCTCCTGAGGAAGGCTGCTTCCACCTGCTTCACCTTCAGGAGTGTCCTGCAGAGCCCTCTGGAGAACCAGCTTGAGTTTCAGGCATTTTTGCTGCCCAAAATAACCGATGAAGAAATAAATGATGGGGTTGGAAGAACTGTTCACACAGGACAGGACAAGGATAACGGGGAAAAATTTACAAAACATTTCATCAAAAGGCACCTGACTCTGGTCTAAGGAAAAGGAGTAAATGCCAAAAGGCAAGCTACAGATGACAAAGGCCAGCACAGTGACCATGATGGTCACACACAGTCAGGTCAGTGGGATCTGGTGGGAACCACAGAGAATCCTGGCCAGCAAGATGAGGCTAGACCCAGAAAGAGTTACAAATAAAATGGCTAGCCACGCAGCTATGATAACATCAACTTGTTTCCACCAATCACCATCAAAAAACTGAGTTAAGAAGTCAGTTCTGTACCACTTGGCCCTGCCACTTGGGCCATAGGATCCAGCAGATCCAATGGTACTTGAGGTGTCAGTGGCTGATAGGGATGCTGTCTGGAGTCTTTGGCAGGCCCCGATAGGTGAATCACAGAGGAGGCCTTTGGGATTTTGGAGTAAGGCCTTTCCATCTTATGCAGTTATTCCCCCTTTGAGAGACAGCTCTTGGCTTGCTATTGGGCCTTAGTGGAAACTGAATGCTTGACAATGGGCCATCAGGTTACTATGCGACCTGAGCTGCCCATTATGAGCTGGGTGTTGTCTGACCCACCAGGTCATAAAGTTTGCCAGGCACAGCAACAGTCCATCATCAAGTGGAAGTGGTATATTCGTGATTGGGCCCGAGTGGGCCCTGAAGGCACACATAAGCTGCATGAGGAAATTGCCCAGATGCCTATGGTTGCTACTCCTGTTACAATGCCTTCTGTCCCCAAGCATGCGCCTATGGCATCATGGGGACGTGCCCTACAATCACCTGACTGAGGAGGAGAGGACTAAGGCATGGTTCACAGATGGTGCAGCATGTTATGCTGGTACCTCCCAGAAGTGGACAGCCGAAGCATTCAGCCCATTTCTGGGACAACTCTGAAGGACTGTGGTGAAGGGAAGTCTTCACAATGGGCAGAACTTTGGGCAGTGCACATGGTTGTGCATTTTGCTTGGAAGGAAAAATGGCCAGATGTGCGGCTGTACACTGATTCATGGACTGTGGTCTATGGTTTGGCTGGATGGTCTGGGACATGGAAAGAGCACAATTGGAAAATTGGTGAGAAAGACATTTGGGAGAGAACTATGTGGATAGACCTCTCTGAGTGAGCAAAGGTTATAAGGATACTTGTGTCCCACATTAATGCTCATCAGAAGGTGATGTCATTGGAGGATGACTTTAATAATCAAGTTGATAAACTGACCCATTCTGTGGATACTGGCCAAACTCTCTCCTCAGCCATCCCTGTCATTGCCCAAGGGGCCCATGAACAAAGTGGCCATGGTGGCAGGGATGCAGGGTATGCAAGGGCCCAACAACATGGGCTTCCACTAACAAAGGCTGATCTGGCTACAGCTGCTGCTGAATGCCTGATCTGCCAGCAGCAGAGATCAACACTGAGCCCACAGTATGGTAGCATTCCTTGAGGAAATCAGCCAGCGACTTGGTGGCAGGTTGATGACATTGGAACACTTCCATCATGGAAAGGGTAGTGTTTTGTCCTGACTGGAATAGCACTTATTCATGGTATGGATTTGCTTTTCCTGCATGGATTGCTTCAGCAAAAACCACCATCCATGGGCTCACAGAGTGCTTTATCCACTGCCATGATATTCCACACAGCATTGCTTCAGACCAAGGAACTCACTTCACCACCAAGGAAGTGCAGCAGTGAGCTCATGCTCATGGAATTCACTGGTCCTTCCATGTGCCCCACCACCCTGAAGCAGCTGGCTTGATAGAACATTGGAATGGCCTTTTAAAGAACCAATTACAGCGCCAACCAGGGGGTACTAGCCTGGAGGGCTGGGACAGGGTTCTCCAGCAGGCTGTGTCTGCTCTGAACCAGCGTCATATATATGGTACTGTTTCTCCTATAGCCCGGATCCATGGGTCCAGGAATCAAGGGGTGGAAATGGAAATGGTACCATTTACCATCACCCCAAGTGACCCATTAGCTAAATTTTTGCTTCCTATTCCTGCTACCTTATGCTCCACTGGACTAGAAGTCTTGGCTCCAGAAGGGAGAATGCTTTTGCCAGGAGTCACAGAAAATATTCCATTGAACTGGAAGCTAAGACTCCCCCCTGACCACTTTGGGCTCCTGATGCCCTCCAGTCAACAGGCCAAGGAAGGAGTTACAGTGTTAGCAGGAATGATTGATGCAGACTACCAGGGAGAAGTTGGACTGTTCCTCCACAATGGAGGCAAGAAAGAGTACGTCTGGAGTGCAGGAGACTCTATGGGGCGCCTCTTGGTGTTACCATGCCCTGTTATCAAAGTCAATGGGAAACTACAACACCCTAATCAAGGCAGTGTGATAAATGGCCCAGATCCTTCAGAAATGAAGGTATGGGTCACCCCTCCAGGTAAAGAACCAAGACCTGCTGAGGTGCTTGCTGAAGGTGAAAGAAATACAAAATGGGTAGTAGAAGAAGGTAGTTACAAATACCAACTAAGGCCAAGTGATAAGTTACAAAAGCAAGCTCTGTAATTGCCATGAGTGTTTTGTTTTGTTTTGTATTACTTGCTAAGAATGTTTGACCATAATATGTATACTAATATGGTTGTTTTCCTCTATTATGTAATTAATGTTAATTAAGATTATATCATTAATAATTGTTGAATTTATATTAGTTTGCATTGGCTTAGTCTTTCCTTGTATGCCTCATTGAAGTTGGAAATGTTTACAGAACTCTAAATTAATGAACCTTGCCTTGTGTTGGGAGGAGATTATGCTTTTCCAGTTGTATGTTAGATAGTTATATCATGTTAGGCAGAATTATGATCTTGTTACTGTCTTCATTTAGAAATTAGGTATGATGTAAGGGTATATGGTTTGGTGTCAAGTTGACAAGGACTTGTGATGGTTAGGTTTTGTTGTCAACTTGATCTTTTTAATTATCTTGTGTGGGTCTCTCAGGATGTTTATAGGAAGGCAGCCTTTCAGTAGGGGGAAGGATGTAAAGAAGCTCAAAGAAGCTGGAAGTAAGCATCCTTTCCTGGGTGGGCAGTGCAGGAAGGAAATTCCATAGACTCAGGAAGCCATTAAGTCAGGAAGGGTTGCAAGACCCCACCCTAATCCTATATAAAGGGGAAGAGATTCTCTCCTGGCCTCCCTGCTTATTGGCTGCTGGTGCTTGTTCATGACTTGCATTCACATCCTGCTCTCCCACCCTTCCTGGACATCGGAACCCAGTTTCCTCGGCCTCACATTGTGGACTTGAAGAGCAGCCGCTCCCAAGGGAGCCATCAGGCCTTCTGGGCTGGATTGGAAGTGCTGAGGCCTCCAGCCACGTGGACTGAACACTTCACCTGTGGGCTTGCAGACTGCTATTGTTGGACTGTTGTAAGCTACCCCAATAAATTCCCTTTTACTACAATCCATTCTGTCAACTCTGTTTCCTCTAGAGAACCCTGAATAATACACCTCTCCTAGGGAATCTGGCTTGGTTTCCAGAGCTAGATATTAGATCTCCCCCAAAGAGAGGGTCTCATGCCCAATTCATGAACAGTTGCTTACTTATATCAGCTGCATGCCACTATTGCACAAATGTATAGTTCTTGCTTGGCAGGTTGATTTTGTAACTGGTAGGATCTCTTGCTTATTCACTATGCTGACATCTGTCATTCACCTTCACCTTGTTTTTGAAATTGCTAAGGATTTTTGTGTTTTTGTCAACTATTTCAATTATGAATATAATATATTTGATTGTACACCTCCAAGTTTAATTGTAATTGTAATTCTGCTTTGATACCGTGTGTGTGTGTGTGTGTGTGTGTGTGTGTGTGTGTGTGTGTGTGTGTTTGGGATACGGAGCGTACACCTGGAGTCTGTTTTCAGTGGCAGGAGGCTCTGTACCATCTATTCTCTCTCTCTTTCTCTCTCTCTTTTCTCATCTCTGTCTTTTTCTTTCCCTTTCAAATGTATGTTAATATTAAAGAAATTGTTCATTTCTCTAGATTCACTTTTAATTGGCTGTTCATTTTGTGTTTAATTTTTGAAACTGTTTATATTCTAGATATTACATTATGCTCTAAACTATGGCTGGGGATTTTTCTCCCACTACGTCACAATCTATTCACTCGACTTATGGTTTCTTTTGCTTTGCAGAAGTGTTTAAATTTTTAGTATTTTATCTATTTATTCATTTGCAAGCAGTGCAACGGGGCCTCTAGCCACTTCAAACAGACTCCAGATGCACGCACCACTTTGTGTATCTGTCTTTATGTGGATACTGGGGAATCAAACCTCTGTCATTAGGCTTAGTAGGCAACAGCCATCTCTCCAGCCCAGAAGTGTTTGAATTGTATAAAATCCTATTAACCAATTCACTGGAATATTTCTTGTCCTATTAAATTTCCATTCTAAAATTATTGCCTTTTTGCATGTCCTAAAGTGTTCTCTCTATGCATTTCTTTAGTGTAATATGTGTTTCTGATTTTACAGATTTTATTTATTTATTTATTTGAGAGAGAGAAAGGTAGACAGAGAGAGAGAATAAGTACACCAGGGCTTCCAGACACATGCATCACCTTGTGCATCTGCCTTTACGTGGGTACTGGGGAACTGAACTCAGGTCCTTCTGCTTTGCAGGCCAACACCTTAACCACTAAGCCATCTCTCCAGCCCTGTGTTTCTGATTTTAAAAGGATGTTTTTGATGCAGTTTGAATTCATTTTTGTGCACTGGTGAGAGATATGCATCTAATTTGATTATTAGATTCTTCTGCAGATGGATATCCGGTTTGAAGCCAATGTACCAATCTGTTACCTTGGATTTGTGCGTATCATTATCTCTTAACTTATGACAAGTGAAATAATCAAATGCTGTAGCATCTAAATTTAAATATGATTCTACATTAAATGCAAGTATGATATGTGAAATTCAAGTTGTAGATTATATGACCTCCTGGGAATAATGTCAGTGTGACAGAGGTTCTGTTTCGAGAGAACTCAATCTAGTTACTGTCACTGGAAATTTTCTATTAGAGAGTAGACAGTTCTTAGAGGTGGAATCAAGGTAAAATCCCAGGAAAGAGGGGGGAAAGGAGCCCTTGGTATACACTAACAGAGGTACTGTGAAGAGGAACCACAAGAAAACAGTCGACCTCAGCTATAAGTGTGTGTGGATGTTGATGTCTCTTTATAAACCTACTTCCCGCTTCTCAGTGTTAAAAATGTGGAAACAATAAAGGTGATGACTCCACTTTCATAAATTTCAGTGGCAGCAAAGGATTGTCTTAAAGAATGCATGTTGTATTCACTTACTGATTTATTTAAGAAACATTTATTAAAATATTGAAATGTTCTAAGGCTGAAATGATAAAAAATAGAGTTAAGGAAATAATCAGTTCAGTTCTTTTAACAATGAGAAAAACATGGCCAAAGGAGAAATTAGTGAAAAGTATACATTCATTTGTCAAGTTCAGTCATCAAATTGGCCTTAGCCTTGTGCTAACAGAAGCATGTGTGCATAGTGCAGCAGTCCTGGACCCTGGAGTTATTGCAAGGATCCACATCCCAAGGGGACTGGATGAAAGTCCTGAGTCAGGCCAGAGACGAAGCAGGGAGTCGGTGCTTAACAAGCCCCGTCTCACTTAAGGTCCACAAGAATGAATATCCTCTCAACTGAATTACAAATAGGGGCTCAGTGAACACAGCTATAAACGCAGCCCACACTGTCAAGGGCAGAATTGGTCCAAAGCCACATCTCTCTGACGGAAGCAGAAGTTCAAGATCTGGACGAGCCAGTTTCCAGCTCCTGCAGGACCCTTGTCCCCACCTTCTTCTTCCTCAGGAGTGTCCTGCATGGCTCTCTGCAGAATCAGTTTGAGGGTCCTCCGCTGGGATCTGTGATGCCTGAAGGAGCCAACGAAGAAGTAGATGATGGGGTTGGCGCAGCTGTTAACACAGGACAGGACCACTGTCACCTCATAAACACAGGTGTTCTTATAGCTATTAATGCATAAGAAGAACCAGTAGGTCCCAAATGGGAGACCAAACAGCAGGAAGACCAGCACTGCGAGCACAAGGGTCACATAGAGCCTGGTCACAGGTATCCTCCGTGAGCCACTGAAGACCCTGAGCAGCAGGGCCAGGCTGGACCCAGAGAGAACCACAAATAAAACAACCAGCCATCCAGTCGTGGTGAAATCAAATGTCCTACACAAATCACGGTCAGAAAATGGAGAGAGTAATCCACATCCATGCCCTTCCAGGAGGCTCAGCACCAGCGACACGGTCCAGAGCAGGGCACACACGATGGCTGATGTGTGTCTGGGGCGGTGGCCTCGGTACCAGATGGGCCACAGGACAGACAGACAGCGCTCGGTGCTGATGGCGCTGAGCAGGCTCAGGCCAGCAAAGTAAGAAAATTTGGATAAGATGTAGAAGAAGGCAGGGATGGAGGTCGAGTGGAAGAGGTCAATGATACTCTCTAAATTACAAATCATCTGAAAAGCAAGGAAGAGGAAGTCAGCTCCTGCCAGGTTGAGGATGTAGACAGAGAAGGGGGTCCTGCGCATCCGGAAGCCCAGGAGCCATAGTACTGCGGCGTTTCCCGCCAGGCCGACCAGAGCAAGGAGGAGGGTCAGAGAACTCAGAGCAAGAGACACATCATAGCAGAACCAGGTTCCAGTGTTGTCACTGTCATTCACTGCAATGACTTCAGGCCCCCAGGCTGGGACGGTTGGATCCACACTCAGAAACTCTCCAGTGGAGACCCTGCAAAGAAAACGAGACATGAGCACAGGCTGTGGAGATGATCTGAATCCTAGGGCCTCCCTGCTTGTGAGAGTAACTACCCCTCATTTACAATGGAGGTAGAAGTTTAGCAGAGCCCAAAAGTTCTAGAACCTTCTTTGAAACCGCTTTTGGCCTGGCTTGATGAGCTCTCTGCAAACCATGTCCTCTGCAGGCACTGGAGGAGTTCATGGTTTAAAGCTGAGTCTTGGGCTGTGTGAAGAGGAGACACCGTTGAACCCAACTTTCTCTCTGTCCTGGGGATAAAGATTCTATTCAGCTGCAGGAACTAACATGAAAATAGCGTGACTAACCCTCAGTCACAGGGAGGGTCTCTGTAATGAGAAAAGTGGGAACACAGAGCTGGAAGGATGGCTCACTAGTTAGAAGTTGTCATGGTTTGATCCAGGTGTCCCCCACAAACAAATGAATGTGTTCTGATAGATGGATCCTCAGCTGATGGCAGTTTGGGTTTTACAACCTCGATGAAGCTGTGTTGTCATGGACGGGCTTATGGGGTTATAAGCCAGCTTCCCCTTGCCAGTGTTGGGCACACCTTCCTGCCGCTGTTTGCAGTGCTGTGGTGGAGGTGATGTCCAGCCCTCTGCTCATGCCATCATCTTCCCTGCCAGGATGGAGTCTCCCCTCGAGTCCGTAAGCCAAATAAACCCATTCCTCCACAAGCTGCTTTTGCTTGGGTTCTCTCTGTGCAGCAACAAGAAAGCTGACTGCAACAGAAGCGTTTCCTGCTGAAGTATGAGGACTGGACCTTAATCTCCGAAACCACATAAAAGGCAGAGCAGGGCTGGACACATGGCTCAGTGGTTAAGGTACATGCCTGTAAAGCAGAAGGACCAGAGTCCAATTCCCCAGTAGCCACCTAAAACCATATGCAAACTGTGGCTCATGCTTCTGGAGTTTGAAGTGGTTGGAAGCCCTGGCATCATTCTCTCTCTCTCTCTCTCTCTCTCTCTCTCTCTCTCTCTCTCTCTATCTATCTCTCTCTGTCTCACTCTGTGTGTCTTTCTGTCTCTCTCTCAGAAAAAATTAAATATTTTAAAAAGATAACAAAAAAGGCAGAGCATAGTTGGGTATGCCTATAAACTCTGTGCTGAGGAGGACGAGAGACAAGGAGCGTCACTGGGGCTCATGGGTCAGAAAATGGAATTCCAGTTTCAGAGAGAAACTCTGTCTCAGAAAAATGAGGCCAAAAAGCAACAGATGAGCGCACCCAGTGTCTTCCTCTGGCCTCTTCAGGCATGTGCACTGGACCTGTGCATGTGCACACACAAGCAAACACACCAATTAAGAGCAGTCATGAATGAGGGTTAAGAGGGGAATATCATGTCTTATTAACACAAGTGTGAAAACAGCTAAACCTGTTAGGCTGGAGTAGCAGGCTCCATTTGAATATTTGGAAGTTAGAAAGAAGGGAAATCTTTGCAGGTGTCTCCTAGGTGTCTTCAGTAGCAGGCTGGGTCGACAAGAAATTGATATGCAACAGATGAATAAATGAGTCAGAAGCTCAAAGGGAGTTCAAAGTTTAAAGTAAATGTCTACAAACATGTTAAAATAAATTTGGCTCCAGAAAGTGCGTATAGAGAATGAAGAAAACGCCATTGCTCCTGTTTGTCCAGAGGAGAGCCCCAGGGAGGCTGAAGAAACCTGCTTCTCAGATGCCAGTGATGGTCAGCATCCTGTCCAACCCATGAGTGGCCAGCAGATGGCGCTAATTAAAGCTTACCTGGAAGATTTTTTTCAGCACAAAGTTAGAACAGGATTCTGGACTGAATTGAATTTCTAAAATTTTCAAGAGTTAAAAGCAAGTGAGAGGAAAGTGGAAAAGTGGCCATGGGGCTAATTATAGGGAATCTTGCCCTGTAAATATTGACACAGAAATATAAAATGGTTTTCTGTAGAACACATAATATGAATCCGTCCATTACATCACACAAGTGATTTTTAACTACCATTTGCTTTAGTTTAAATTTTCATTTAATGTTCATTGATGAAGGCTTTGCGTGAGAAGAAACACAGAGGCTCACACAGAATTCATTGGGAAGATGGGAAGCCATGCACAGGAAATTGAACCGTAGAAGCTGGTTGAATGAATAATTCATGTTGATCTAAATTTCCATCCTGGTCGGTACTACTATTAATCCCATGGGGAAAAATAGTAATTGGAAGTTTTTTTTCTCAGAACTAAAATCAAAAACTGGCATACACACAAACACACACACACACACACACACACACACACACACACACACACACACACACAATGTGAGAAGATGATAGATTCCAAGAGTGCGGATTCCTGGATTTGTATGAGATTGGAACACAACAGGACTTGCAAGGCTCCAGGGTGGGGTGGGGTGGCGTGGCATGGGCAGGTGCGGGAGGGCACAGTTAAAGGCAGGCAGTGACCAGATGAAACCCAGAAATATTGGATTTAAATTTATAAAAGAAAGAACTCCAGTACACGGCGCTTGGAAGGAACGGGGAAGGCAGACTCCCACAGTGGTGGAGGAGACAGGCGCTGCATGGACACTGAATCTTACCCTCGAAACAATCCAGTCTAAGAAAAGGCCCACACAGCAAGCAGATGACAGACAAGGAGATGTCTTCCTGTGACAGTTAACCGAAGGCAAGTTCCATAGATGCCCTCTCCTTGAGTGGGAGGCGTCGCTTTACTAGAGTTCAAACCTAGGTGTTAAAACTGATTGGTCAGGTATGGACCAACCAGCTGCCTCTCTGCTCACCTGGGGCAGGAAATACTCACTGAACAGAAAATTCTGTCTCTTCTCTTCCCTCACATAGCAGAAGGGCCGCTCACCAAACCTTAAGGGCTGTGGAGAGGGGCTGGATTTCTTTCCCACATGAACCTTTCTTTCTCATGATCTTTCCTTCTTCTGCTTGTTTGGCCGAGCAGCACAGATTCTGCCATTTGGAGAAACCCTCTCCCATGTGCTCTCTCCACACTGGTGGTTGGAGGTCTCTGTAACTTCCCGTTTTATTTTAATTAAGATATGGGCTACTTCCCCCCATCCCACCCCCAAAATCCTTTAAACTTACGCCAATCTAAGATAAACGTGTGTGATGAAGAAAAATGCTCTCTATCTAAGTTTGTCCGTTTCTTTGGCACACTGATATACAAACTCTGGGGAAAGTACCTGTCATGGTTTGATCCAGGTGTCCCCCACAAACAAATGAATGTGTTCTGATAGATCGATCCTCAGCTGATGGCAATTCGGGAATTAGAACCTCACTAGAGCTGTGTTGTTGGGGGTGGGCTAATGGGGGTTATAAGCCAGCTTCCCCTTGCCAGTGTTTGGCACACCTTCCTGCCACTGTTTGCAGTGCTGTGGTGGAGGTGATGTCCAGCCCTCTGCTCATGCCATCGATTTCCCTGCCAGGATGGAGCCTCCCCTTGAGTCCTTAAGCCTAATAAACCCATTCCTCCACAAGTGGCTTTTGTTTGGGTTCTTTCTGCGCAGCAACTAGAAAGCTGACTGCAACAGTTCCTTAAAAAAAGCTTCAGGGTGTTCACCCCAATGTAACAAGTCCCCAATACATACCCTTCCTAGCTGCCTGCTGGTGCCATGGCAAGGAACCTTCGAGAAAGGAGCTTATTGCATTTTTATTTGTCCAAGTATTATGGCAGTGGGGGGCACACTTAGGTATACACATATAGGTAGATATGTATTGGACATGCATGCAAAAGCCAGATTTGAATGCTGGGTACCCTCTGCAATCCCTCCTCAGCTTGATAGCCTTAAGCTGGAATCTCTATCTGATCCTGGAGCTGCTACTTTTCAGACTTTCTGAGCAACAAGCCCCAGCAATTCTTCTGTGTCTATGACCATCGGGGTATGAGTGGACACTGAGGTGGGTCCTGGGATTGAACTCAGGTCCGCATGCTTGTGTCGTAAGCACTCTCGAAGCTGCGCCATCTGTCCAACTATAAAAGCCTGATGTTTCATTGGCTAAGCAAGTAACCACTCCAAGGTTCATCAAGGCACTGGTGGTGCCCCGGGCGTTAGCAGAAAAGCACAGGTCTACATGATGGGACGTGTGGGCTGAGCGGCAGAGCACGTACTTTACAAACTGGAGAACAGGAACTTTATGAAAATCATTGAGATAGGTGTATGTGGACACACGCAAGGGCTGGACAAAGACCAGCATCCGTTTTGTCCAGAACAACAGCCATGTTCTTGGTTTTGGATGAGTGAGAAGTTGGGGATGCAGCAGCAAAAGTAACGGAAGAAATGTCAGGCAGCCGATAAAGAATAAAACATGAAGCCAGACATCACCCCCCTGCAGAAATGAATGGCGTAGTTGTGCTAAAAGAAGAAACAGCAGATAAATAACAGATCATCAGATAAGAGGTTATTACAACCAGCAGAAATGGCCAGAGAAACTTCATGATGCAGAGAATCAGGAGGAAAGGCAGCTCCCGCCCTGGGAGGGGCATGAGGACACTTCCAGCTTCGCTCTGATGCTTGTAGGCAGAATTGAGCCTAGCAGAGGGCACTCTCTTTCCTCGCTAAGTAGCAGGGCAGGGCAGGCATAACGCAGCCTCCACACAGCCTTTCTGGTGGTATCTGTCCAGAACTGACAGAGAAAAAGTATCAGTCAGCCATGAGGACCTAGGGAGCTTCAAACACAGGAGCCTGAGAAGAAGATGAGGGAATCTCCATCATCCATCCCCTCAGCCAGGAATAACTGGACAATTTTCTTGTCCTTTCTTTCTTGGTTTCATATCTGTTTTATCATTTCCCCTACTAACTAATATACACACACACACAAAACAAAACACACAAAAAAAGAAAGAAACCCTTCCCCAGTGAGATGATTTCTGCCCGGTGTTTTGTCCAAGCAACGAGAAGGTAACTTAAAGGCAATGTAAAAAATGCTGAGTGTGCGCTGGGAGAGGGCTCATCAGTGAAAGGCTCTTGCTTGCAAAGGTTTGATTCCTCAGTGCCTAGGTAAAGCCACATGGATAAAGTGGCACACGCTCTGGAGTTTGCAACAGCAAGAGGCCCTGGTGCACTGATATCTCTTTGCACCTCTCAAATAAAAGCATTTAATGAATATTTAGGAGTGGTGGTGCATGACTAGGACCCCAGTGTTGGAGAAGAAGAGACAGATGGATCCTGAGGCTCACTGGTCAAGGTAGATCCTGACACTCACTGGTCAAGGTGGATCCTGAGGCTTACAGATCAGATGGATCCTGAGACTCCCTGGCTAAGGTAGATCCTGAGGCTCACTTGCAGACATCTTAGTCTAGTTGGAGAGCACAAGCCTGTGAGAGATTCAGTCTCAAAAAAAGGTGGAGGCACCAGAGAAATGGCCGGTTCTCTTGCCTCCACAAGCACAAATATGCATATTACTCAATGCACACCTGCACCTGCCCACACACTCACGTGCACACCTGCACCTGCCCACACACTCACGTGCACACCTGCACCTGCCCACACACTCACGTGCACACCTGCACCTGCACCTGCCCACACACACATACACACATGCACCTGCCCAAACACTTATAAGCACACAGACAACAGCCCACACACTCACACACATTGATGAAGCTGATCACACAAACACACACAGAGAGAGAAAGAGAGAATGAGAGAGAGAGAGAGAAAACCAGGCATGTTAGCTCACTCCTATAATTCCAGTCCTGGATACACTGAATCAGGGAGATTGCCATGAGTTTGAGGACATCCTGTGATCCACAGTGATCCTCCAATATGAGGCCTTATTTCAAAGAAACAAAGAGAAAGAAAAGCATAAGAAATCACAACTTTAAGAAGTATGATATTTGGTGAAAATCCATACCTATGAAACTTTTGTGTACAGGAAAAGCTGAAATTCATTAAGTGCATACGGAACATTCTCAAAGCCCTAAAAATAACTGTCAGTTGAGATTATTATACTCATCTGAGTTATCCTTTAAGTTGAATGGAAACATGAAGACTTTTCATGATAAAGTTCAAATATAAAAACTGTAAAAGATAATTAAAAAGATCCTGACATGAAGAAGAAATTCAAAACTACTAGAACTTGTGAAGCAATAAGTTTCATGAGAGGAGTCTAGAAATGAGAATTAGGCATAAGTCAAACATTATCGACTTAGTAAACCAGGAAACAACTAAGATGAGTAAAAGAGAAAGTAAGATGCAAAGATATTTAAATCACGGATGGGGAGATGTCTCTGAATAAAATCACCTCCTACACTAGTATGGTCATGTCCCCAGAATCCAAGTAAACCAGACACGGCAGGACACATTCAGAATCCCAATTTGCCCACAGAAATTGGGAGCTATACACAGGAAAGCCCTGGAAGCTTATGAGCCACTGAAATTATTGTACATTGTAGCAAAGAATAAGAGTTCCTGCTTCCAAAAAGGTGGAAGTCAAGGACTGACATCTGAGGTATCTTCTGACATCCAGACACATGTAATTGCATAGATGTGCACACATCCACACATGAATACACACACCTGCACATACAAAGACAAAAAGTACTCAAATTGACCACTAATATCTCCAAATTATATGAATTAGCACATAGATCTCAATAGTAATTTAAGCTCTTAATGCTCATATTTCTTCCCTTACACTTACATTTATAGAGATGATATCTTTGTCTTTTTATTTCCTTTTCTCAACAAACCCAACTGGATAATGGCAAGATCTGCCCAGTATTTTCTGTTGTCATGATTGCATCTCTAGCACCTAGCAGAAGTTACTTAGATACCATCTACTTAAATATTATTCATCACTGCAGCTTGGAAGATGATCCAACGTATACATAAACGATGTCTGAATCTCCCAGGAAGGTCCAGCCAGCAACAGCTTTGACCCCTCAGAGCCCTGCCCAAGGCTTTTCCACTAATGGGTCTTATCGTGTGTTATGCAAGGGCTGCCAGGAAATACCTTCCTGTCGAAGGATGTGGAGAAGAATCAGAGTGTTAGAAAATAATTGTTCCAGCTGGAGAGATGGCTCAGCAGTTAAGGCACTTGCCTCCAGTGCCTAAGGCTCTGGGTTCAATTCCCCAGGACCCACATAAGCCAGACCCACAAGGTGGTGGCCATGGTGTTCTCTCTCTCTCTCTCTCTCTCTCTCTCTCTCTCTCTCTCTCTGCTTGAAAATGAATAAATAGGGCTGGTGAGATGGCTCAGCTTTTAAGGCACTTGCCTCCAGTGCCTAAGGCTCTGGGTTCAATTCCCCAGGACCCACATAAGCCAGACCCACAAGGTGGTAGGCTCTCTCTCTCTCTCTCTCTCTCTCTCTCTCTCTCTCTCTGCTTGAAAATGAATAAATAAAATATTTTTTAAAAAGCAAATAATTGTCCCATGAAGCGATCCTCTTCTTTCAGATAATAGTTCTGAAATTTATACTAGAAAAAGGTTACTAACCCCCTTGCTATTGGTGGTGCCACTAGCCACTGTCCTGTGGAAGGAAGGTTAGAAGAGATGCAATAACCCACACCTGACGTTTTCCCCTTCCCTCTCCCCTTCCCCTCAGGCTGTAACACTGATGTGTCTAGGAGTCAAGAAAGCCCAATTCTATAAAGACACCGTTCTAAAGAACATCATAAGAATTCCTAGTGTTGGATATCCTGGTACAGGAAAGTGTCGGGTTTCTCACTAAATCATCAAGTTTGAATAGACTGGATGAGAGAAGAAGACAGAGAAAGTCCAGTGAGACAGGGAATGATCACAGTTCATAAGCTTCGTATGTCAAGAATATCAGCTCCCAGAGTTTCCATGACAGACTTGAATTCTCCAGTTTCTGCCTTTAAGATTCTTTGTATTTTATGCCTCAAGATCATTGACCAAGAAAAAAATATTAACCTTTAGGAATACGTTCTGGATAGAACTCTTACCTTTCGTCCATCCTTCTTGTTGGATGTGGTGAGCAGATACTTCACAGAAAGATGAACTTCTTGAGTTGCTGTCAAGATGAGAATTTTCTCTGCCCGGGAGGTAACTACATGCATGTATCTTGAAAAAGGCTTATAAAGAAGTCAGAGGCCTGTGGCTTCCTGTGCTTGGACCTATTGGCAAATGAGGAGTGTAGACTTCTTTGAATCACTTTCCTCGTGAAATGATCTCAGCATGCGGTCTGCTGTTCCTGCCTCTCCACCTCTGTGAATGTCAATCTCTTCAGCTCCACTTCCCTGTCAGTGATCTTTGCATTAAACTTCTTGTAGCCTGACTGATAAGCAGCAATGCCAAGCTATATGAGCCAGTGCTGGGACCTAGTGTAGTTAAGGGGCAATTTTTTGTTACTCAAATAAGAAAAGATTCCCCTGACTCTGCCCACACATTTTCATTATTCTTCTAGTTAGATCTAATGGCTTATATGCTTTTTATCTAAGTGACGCAGATAAGTACTGAACAAAAATATCTTGATTATTCAAATATCTATTGATTTGAGAGGAGATGCCTGTAACCTCTTGGCTCCTTCATCTTGATTTTTTTTCTCCATAATAAATAACTGATTTCAGATGTTGAAAGAACTTCTTTTCCTAGTTATCGTTTGGAACAGAGGTTTGAATAATAAAATTCTATTTTAGTATTTGTATTCTGTTTCAAAACAAGGATCAAATGACTACCCATTAGAAGTGAAAAGAGCTCAATAATGTGGCAATATCAATAGGACATTTTTACAAATATTTGTAAAAGAAATTCACATGGACAAAGTAGGCAGTATGAAATAAAATGTAAAAGAAGAAACAGATAATCTTAGAGGAAATGTGAGAAACAAAACACCCTATAAAAATAAGGAATACCACTGAAAAATAACTGTCAATGGCCTTGAATACACACTGGAAAAGACACAATGAACCTGAAACTCTGGGCACACTGATGAAAGCTGACAGAAATGTTTCCAAGTGGAAAGCAAAGAGACCATCCAAGGTGGAGAAATGAAAAAGAAAGGGAAATGGGAAAGTAAGATAAAACAGAATTGAGAGGGGGGACCAGGTAAAAAAAAGTCCAATTAAGAAACTACAGATTTCCCTGCAGAGAACAGAAAGAGTAAAACCAGGGAGGGTCCAGCCTCTGACAGAGCAGAGATAAAGAAGCCACATCTGATTAGTAGCTGAGGCCATGTTGTATCAGTAGTTCCTGTTTCTCTAATCCACCCCAGAGGAACATTTATATGAACTGTTTTGAGGAGACAAGATTTTAATTGCTCAAGGAAAACATTTTTTAATTTTTTATTATTTATTGATTTTTTTTAATCAAAAGGTTGTACCCTTAGACCCCCCTCACCCCCAATTCTTCTGAGAGCATTCTTCCATGGGGTGATTAGTATTCATTGTGGGGACCAAGAAGGCTCCATCAGTCTCTGCAGGAGTTGGGGGCAGAAGGGTTTCCCACGCCTCCAGCTATGCCCACCCACCCTGAGGCTCTTGCAATCTTTCCTCCCCCTGTTCTGCAATGTTCCCTGAGCCTTGATGGACAAGATAGAGATCTGATTTAGTGTTGCTTTCTCTGTAACCTCTGGATCTCTCTTTTGATGAGGTTAGTGTGACCGCAGTGACTGTCATCATCTCCCTGGAACTGGTATTCAGAGTGGCCATGAGAGCAGAATTCCTGTCATCACTTCCTCTGTAATGACTTCTGGCCCTGGGCTGATGAGATGGAGGTGCCCCCAGCTCATGGTAAGCAGTTGGCTCTCTATTCTTGATGGATTGATTTGTCCAGGTTCTCCAGAGTATTCTATATCCATCTGTAAGATAGACCAGAATCTCCACCCAAAAGTAAAAGCAGTTTGAATATAAGGAGATAAGCCTAGTTATTAGAGAGATTTATTGATATATATGTCCATACTTCTTAGTTAAAGAGCTTCTCTTTGGAGCCTATTTGGTTTCCTGTCCTAGGGAATCTGGCTTGGTTTCCAGACTGATAAGAGTTCTCCGATGATCAGGTCTCATGCCCAAGCCATGAACAATTGCTAACCTGCCTCAGCTCTTGCCACAAGTGTATCCTTCTTGCTTGGCTGGTTGATTTTGTATCTGGCGGGATCTCCTGCTTACTCAATCTGTTGGCAACCATTATTCACATTGTTTTTGAAATTGTTAAGGACTTTTTATTTGTTGTTTTCAATTATTATATTTATATAATGCATTTAATTGTACACCTCCAATTAAATTTTCTTTTATCTTCATCTCCCACTAAATCCCTTCTTATTCCCAGCTAATTCTGTTTGAGTGTGTGTGCATGTGTGTGTGTGTGTGTGTGTGTTTCACTGAACTTAATTACCAGAGCACATGCAAGTTGCCACTGGTTGCAACTCTGAATAAAATGTTTCCTCCAACCCCAGCCAATCTTAACTGCTTATGGAGAGGTGGAGTCCATATGCCCTCCACTACCAGCCATGATATAATGCTAATGGAACCAGCGAATGCAGGTCTTGTTCAGGCAAATACAGCCACAGGAGGGCAAGAATGTGAGACCATGTCCTGTGCGGAAGACAGCATTCCCCAGCACTCCTCCCCACCCTCTGGCTCTACATTCTATCCGCCCCTTTCTCTACGACACTCTCTGAGCTTGGAGAAAGTGATGGAGATGCCTGTCATAGTGCTGGGTTCTCACCTG
Source organism: Zapus hudsonius (assembly GCA_004024765.1). Lineage (NCBI taxonomy): Eukaryota > Metazoa > Chordata > Mammalia > Rodentia > Dipodidae > Zapus > Zapus hudsonius. The sequence goes on along the minus strand of PVHP010006782.1, from coordinate 30,715 downwards.
CACTTCTCAGACTTTGACCAACTTTGAGTCTCCTCCACAGTCACCACCTACTGCAAAAGACTCTGACCAATGCTGAGAGCAGCATGAGTCTAAGTGCACAAACTTCAATGCACACAGGACACTGGGATGACTACAATCAAGACCAATAGTTTCCTTCCCAGAGCCTATGGCCTATTTAGTCAGAGTTTGGACAAGGTTTTCAGTATCTGGCATGAATTTCACCCCATGATGCAGGCCTTAAAGCCAGTCAGAGAGCTGTTGGTCATCCCCATGATACTCATGCCTCTATTGTACAAGTGTGTGCATCTTGCTTCTTTGGTCAGTTGTGTAGCCCGCAGGGTCCTCTGCCGGTTAGTGCTGATGACTTCTCTGGCTCAGTAGATGTGCAGCACCTTACAGCTCTATGGAAGCTCTCCAGGAGGGAGGACATTTCTAGCTCACCTCCAGCTTGACATTTCCTGTTCTGCAACCAAAGCATGTAGTGTCTTCAACAATAAGGTCTTGCCATTGAGTTCTAGTGGGCAGCTAAGAGCAGAGATAATGGCCTACAATCTAGATGGAGGCTCAGGTATATCCCGACCACCAACTCAGTTAATTCACCCCTGGTATTGGGATTTCCCCTTAATAATCTATGGCTTCTGGATATAGCATTATCTACCCTTGGAGAATATTCATGTTTAAGCTCCTTGTTGCTAATTGTAGTTTTAATTAGCCAACAAAGAAGTCAGTTTCCATATGACTTTTTTGCACATCTATGGATTTCTTCAGCCCTCTTTCCAGTCCCCCACTCATGAACCACATCCCTACTTAAACATTTTGAGACCTTGAGTTAGGCCCTGTAAATGATGTTTTAAGAGGCAAAACCATTCACTGGTTATTGTTTGTTTGGATGGAAGGAAGGACAGACAAACTGCAAAAGCACTCCAAAACAATAAAAGTTGGCTCAAGTCAACTTGAACTGCAACTCTTTTGCTTTTTTTGGCAAAAGTTACATATCCACTAACATGCCATCAGCCATGTGCCTTACACATTTATTATATGTAAAATGATATTCTTCTTAAAATCTGTACAGGAACATAGCAGCAAATTCCAAGAAAGAAACCAAGAAGAGACAATTAGGAAAGGGGAAGAATTTTTTGATGGTATCATTCTTATTTATGATTTTTTTCTGAGAAAACAAGAAAAGGTTAAGAAAATCGCCCTAAAGGTACTGAAAATCCAGTGCATATTTCCTTGGCACTAGTCTGAGAAGTAGTAGAGAATTGCAGTGCGCAGTTCATGAAGCGTTCCAAACTTTAAAAAAAAAAACAAATAAAATCAAGTGTAACAAACAGAAAATAGTTGTACATGTGCTGGAAACTAACCCACCTATATTAATGGTCTTTTAAATATTCATGGTGCAACATAGCAATTGGGACGGACTAGTGGATAGAGAATTTAAATTAAAGCCTAATTTTATGTTGTTACCAGAATCTCACTTTAAAATAAAGACACATCAAATTAAAATAAAGTGATACAAAAAAGTATGTTATTTTACAATGAACAGAAAAGGGGTTACACACCCCAGGTCTGAAGTAGGTTCCTGTTGCTGAAGAAACCACAGAAAGCCATCTATCAGCATGGAGAGACCCTGCGAGGTCCAGAATGGCAACCAGCCCCCAGATGGTAGGTAGTGCAGAGCTGGAAGGCACTGCATAAGCTGCCAGGGGAAACTGGTCAATGATAGATGGAGTAAACAGAGACCACTGATATGAAAGTCAGTCTGCCGCCATAAGCAGGCTGAACACACTTCCTACTGGGAGCACAAGAGGATGGGGGAACTAAGCTCAGGCATTTCAGAGATACTACAGTATTTGTTTAACAAGTCCTACCTCACTTAAGTTTCACTAGAACTGATACAGTCTGAACTGATTTATTGGTCAGGTGACAATCAACAAAGCTATGAAAACTGTCCACACTGAGGAGGGCAGAGTTGCTCCAAAGACACATCTGTGTGATACAACCAGAAGCTCAGCATCTGGATGAGACAATTCCCTGCTCTCTGCTGTTTTGTGAAGAATCCCTGTCTCCACTTTCTCCCTCCTCAGGAGTGTCCTGCATGGCTCTCTGCAGAATCAGCTTGAGGGTCCTCCGCTGGGATCTTCGATGCCTAAAGGAGCCAACGAAGAAGTAGATGATGGGGTTGGCGCAGCTATTAACACTGGAGAGAAATATTGTCACTGAATAGTGATCACAGGGGAAAGTAAAATGAATGTCTCTGATCCATATTAAGAAGAACCATTGGATGCCAAAGGGAAAAACAAACAGCAAGAAGACCAGCACTGTGAGCAAAATGGTCACATAGAGCCTGGTCACAGGTATCCTCTGTGAGCCACCGAAGACCCTGAGCAGCAGGGCCAGGCTGGACCCCGAGAGAACCACAAATAAAACAACCAGCCATCCAGTCGTGGTGAAATCAAATGTCCTACACAAATCACGGTCAGAAAATGGAGAGAGTAATCCACATCCATGCCCTTCCAGGAGGCTCAGCACTAGTGATATGGTCCAGAGCAGGGCACACACGATGGCTGATGTGTGTCTGGGGCGGTGGCCTCGGTACCAGATGGGCCACAGGACAGACAGACAGCGCTCGGTGCTGATGGCGCTGAGCAGGCTCAGGCCCGCTAGATAAGCAAAGATGAACAGGATGGTGAAGAAGTTATGGATGGAGATGGAGACAATGCCCTCCAGGGCATATACAATCTGGAAGCAGAGGAAGAGGAAGTCAGCTCCTGCCAGGTTGAGGATGGAGACAGAGAAGGGGTTCTTGCGCATGTGGAGGCCCAGGAGCCACAGAACTGTGGCATTTCCTGCCAGGCCCACCAGAGCAAGGAGGAGGGTCAGCCATTGCAAGGAAAATTTGTCAGTGGTACAGGATGGAGTAGGTGTGTTCTCATTTCCATTCATCCTTGTGGCTTCAGTCCTCCAGCCTGGGATGCTTGTGTCCATGTTCAAAAGCCTTCCATTGGTGCTTATGAAAAGAAAAACAAGACATGAGCATATAAAATATATAGAAAACTCTGATTATCAGGACCTCCTGGTGTGTGGGAATAACTGACCCTGATTTACAATGGAGGGGAAAACGGGCTTTTATTGATTACGTAAGTTCTCAAAGTCAAAAAGTTACTAGGAACCTACTTTGCCCTGTGGGTAGGAGTGTGGGGTACAAGCCATGCTTGATAAAGTAAAGGGACAAAGACATAGAAACAGGTTCCCAGGCAGCTCCTCTGCCCAGTCAACTATCAGTGCCATTTTCAGGATGCACAGATCAATAACCACTTACCAGGATAACATCAAAATCCCTCCAGGATCTCCATCTATCTACCCACCGCAGATGCCATGGAGCAGCCTGCAGCCACAGCCTGTGGGCAAGAGTGCCATCAGCCTGGGTGAATGAGACAGACACTCAGGAGAGAAGACAGGGACTATTTACACCCCACTCCTCAGCAGCATCTGAGTAGAAACTCTTCCGAATACCAACTCGGCAGTTTTCTCTCACACTTCACCACTTAAATGATGGCCATAACTTGCTCCTAAAGAACCATAAAATATGCTCTCGTTAACAAACACCTTAATGATAGACTCAGTAAACTAAAGAGAACAGAATGCCAATACAAAAGGTAAAAGGATAGGGTAGTGGAGGGGAGTTTGGAGAGGAGGGGAGTGGGGAGAGGAGGGGAGTGGGGAGAGGAAAGGAGGGGAGTGGGGAGAGGAGGGGAGTGGGGAGAGGAGAGTTTTGGGGAGAGGAGGGGAGTGAGGAGAGGAGGGGAGTAGGGGAGAAGAGGGGAGGGGAGTGGGGAGAGGAGGGGGTGAGGATAAGCAACTAAAACATATTCCTTTGAAAATGCAAAAATAAGGGATACCTAAATGTTTGTATGCTAATGGAAACAATAAATTAAAATTTTAAAAAAATTGATATAAAGTAAGCTTCTATTCATTCAGGTTATCTAGAATCCATATTGTCTACTGATTTTGGAAGAGTGGATGTCCTGAGTTTAACCTTGGACTGCATAAGAAAGAGGCTGGCTCGGAAGAATATAGAGACACAGGGGAGAAATCAAGCTTTTCCCAATGTCCAGCTGCTCAAGGGAGCACAGTGGGTAGTCAAGACGTCTCTACTCAACAAAGGAGCCAACTTTTGAGAGGCCCATGGGCAGCTGAGAATTGATGGTAATTATTGTGCAAACAATTTAAAATCAGATGGGCATCAGAAGACACGTGGAGAGGATGAAGGAAACAGCATTATCCACATTCCTGTGGTGGAGATGTCCAGTATGTGAAGAGTTATCCTGTGTTGCCAGTGTGCTAGTGGTGGTCATCATAGTGTTCCAAGCCATGGATGGCCAGCAGATATTGTTAATGATCACCTGAAAGAGTTTCAGCCCAGTCTAGGGGTAGAATTCTAATGAATTTAATTTCTAATACTGTTTAGGAGTTTTTTTTAAAAATCGATTTTGGGAAAGAGAATGAACAGAAAAGTAGCAATATTGCTTAATAGAGAATATTGTGTCATTGAAAATATCTGTAGGGAAATATAGAGTGATCTATGAGGTGGATGTTATAAACCTCTATTCCATCACACGGGTGAATTTAAGTACAATTTGCTTTAGATTACACAGCTTTTACGAAAGTATATGAGGGGGATTATTTCATTTACTGAAGGGCTTTAAGTAAAAATAGAAACAGATATTCATTGCCGAATTCAAAAGAAGCCAACACAGGAAGAGTGATTAACTCATGTTGAGCTAGTCAACTGCCATTTAGGTCAGTGATATTATTCATTTCATAAGGCAAAAAGGTTATGAGATATTTGTTTTAGATCTTATATCAAAATCTGGTACAAGCCAGATATGGTGGTGGTACAAGCATTTCGTCACAGTCGGAGGGTTGCCTAGAGGGCAAGACCACCTTGAGACTACGTAGTGAATTTCAGGTCAGCCTGGGCTAAAGAGAGATCCTACTTTAAATAAATAAATAAATAAATAAATAAATAAATAAATTGATATACATACATAAGATATGAGAAGGTGGTAGATTCCTGAAATCAGATTTTTGGATTTTTATGAGATTGAAACAGAACAGTAGGTATAAGGCTTCCAGGTGAGCTGAGGTGGAATGGACAGGTGTGGGAAGGTAACAGTTAACAGCAGGCGGAGACCAGAAGAAATCCACAAATTTTTGATCTGGATTTGAAAAAGAAAGAACTCCAACCATTGTAGAGAAGGAGAGCGCTCCCCCAAGTGGTACATTAAGGAAGGTCAGAAGGAAATGATGCAAGAGCTCCACAGGTCTGAACCTGGCACTCAGAACCAAAGGGAAATCCCCACTAACCATGGGCCTACAGAGAGGCTGCACCCATTAGAATCTTGCCAAATTAACAATGGTTGTTTCGTTTAACCTATATTGATCTCGGTCACCCTTGAAGATTCTTTTGTATTTTGCAGTGAGAACTGGGGAGCAGCTGTGTGGAGACCCCAGGGGCTGCACAGAGCAGCAGGGCTGGGCAACAGGTCACTTAGTGCTTCAGCTTCTCACCCCACACAGCAGATTTCATTGTTGGATCGCCTCTCCCACTGCCAGGACCACAGAGGCATTTGGAGGAGAAGCAGCAACCGCTGGAGAGGGACATGGGGTGCTTCCAGCTCTCACTCTGTCTAAGCTTGGCCTGAACACACATCACTGGCAGAACTCAGCCCAGCAGAGGGCGATGGCTTAGCCTTCTACAGAGGCAGGGAAGGTCAGGGGAAGCTCAGCCTTCAGCCTTTTCTGATATGGTCTGTGTAGACCTGACAAGGAAGAACGACCACCACCAGCCATGCTGACCAGTGAGCTTCAAACACAGAAGCCTCAGAAGAAAGTGGAGTATTTCCCTCCTCCTCCTCCTCAGCTAGGAAAAACCACTGGCAATTTTTCTTGTGTTTTGTACAGGTTTTATTTTTCCCTCACCATTACCTTCCATACCTTCGCTGCTTTGTTCCTAGCCTTAGTCCTCCTTGATTAGCTTCTTATTAACACTTCTACCTTTTTATCTTTCCTTCCCATTTATCCTGCATTGCCTAACTATTGCCTCTGACAGTCATATTGAGAGTACATTTTCTCTTTAAAATTGTTGGGTTTTCCATATTTAGATATTTGTTTGGGTTTTGTACTGAAGCCATCTGCTTCCTCCCACTGAGTGCTATTGTAACTGACACATCCAGAGAAGCCCACTCCCCAAGAAAACCTCTGTCGTAGTCAGCTTTCTTGTTGCTGTGACAACGAACCCAACAAAAAGCAGCTGATTGGAGAAATGGGTTTATTTTTGGCTTACAGACTTGAGGGGAAACCCCAAGATGGCAGGGAAAATGATGGCATGAGCAGAGGGTGGACATCACCTCCAACACAGAACTATAAACAGCAGCAGGTAAGTGGGTCAAACGCTGGCCAGGGCAAACCAGCTATAACCCCATAAACCCGCTCCCAACAGCACCAGCTCCAGTGAAGTTCCAATTCCCAAACTGCCATTAACTGGTGAACAAGCATTCAGAGTACATACGTTTATGGGGAACGCCTGGATCAAACCATAAGAACCTCATTTAAGCCACATGAGTTATTCAACCCCAAAGGCACAAGTTATGATTCAGAAACAAACAAGAAAAACACGCACTATGATACTGTAGACGCTCATATCTCTTTAAAAATAGAATTCAAGGATCTCAAAATCAATGAGTTCAAATGTCTATTTAAACAGTTCGGGTTGTGGCACAAATCTGTAATCACAGTGCCAGGAAGATGGAGACAGGCAGATCTTGGGTTCACTGTCCAACCAGCCTAGCTAGGCTGTTTGATGAGTTCTAGGCTGGTGAGAAACACTTTCTCAAAGAAGATGGATGACACTGAGGAATGGCACCTGTGACGGTTAGGTTTTGTTGTCAACTTGCATCTTTTTAATTATCTCGGGTGGGTCTCTGAGGATGTTTATAGGAAGGCAGCCTCTCAGCAAGGGGCAGGATGTAAAGAAGCTCAAAGCAGCTGGAAGTAAACATCCTTTCCTGTGTGGTCAGTGCAGGAAGGAAATTCCAGAGACTCAGGAAGCCATTAAGTCTGGGATAGGGCTGCAAGACCCCACCCTAAGACTATATAAAGGGGAAGAAATTCTCTCCTTGGTGCGCCCCCATTCCCCCTGCCTGTTTGCTGTTCTGTGTGTGGTGTAGGTGATGGGTTTCTCTCTCTGCTTGGACCTGTGAAAGAGGGCCAGCCTCTTTCGCTGTTACAGAACTTGCCCTCAATCTCTAGTTTCAATAAATACTTTCCTCCCCCAAACTGTGCCTGGTTGGAAGATTCATCCCAGCGGTCTGTGACTGCCTACGACAACACCCAAGATGTTCCTCTTGTCTATACATGTAACACATTCACTCATTCTCACCTGCACACATGAGCCTTAATACACATGAAGCTGCACACACACACACAAAGAAAAAGAAGAGGCATGCATAGTTGCTGAGATGGTGAAGTTCTGTATTCAATTTATTGATTAGAATGTCACAGACATTCCTCATGAGTGGGTCTCTGAGGTTGCTTCAGGGAAGGATTAATGAAGGCAGAATTCCTTCCTCCAGAGTGAGCCTTTCTCCCAGAATGGACAACCCTTCTGGAAGTGGAATAAATGTATAGAAGCCTAAGAGGAAAGAGATACTTCCTCCCATTGGCTGCCTGTGCTGCTAGCTGGTGAGTGTCTTCACTTGAACCTGCATCTATCATGATTGGCTATCCTTCCTTGGTATTGAAAGCAAGTTTCCTCTGCCTTCGAGGATGGACTGAAGACCAGCAGCTCTTCTGGAATACTCCAGAAGGCCTTCAGTGCTGGTTTGGGACTGCTGAGGCATCCAGCCATGTGGACTGAGCAGCTGCTGGGGTTCTTGATGCTCAAGCCTGCAGACTGCTATTGAGGGACTGTCATAAGCTAATCAATAATTTCTGATTTAAATACCGTTCATTCTCTATGTTATGTTCCTCTAAAGAACTCCTACTAGTCGAGTAGCTAACTGCAGAAATGCCAGTTCTTGGGAGGCTGCAGCTTGAAGGTTTCCATGAGTTCAGGCACAGCTTGTACTCCACAGAGCAACTGGGTTCCAGTGTCATGAGAGCCTGCCTCAAAGAAACAAAAAATAAATAAATGAAAGGGGAGACATAGGAAACCACAACTTTACAAATCCCTAGGTAAGTGTCCTAACCCGTGAAATGTTCTGAATGAAGAGAGGAGCTGAGAGGAGATAGCTCAGTGGTTAAAGGTGCTTGCTTGAAAGACTAGGGAGCGGAGTTCAATTCTCCTCAGTGCCTAGGGAGAGCCGGACGCACGGTGGTGTATAGCACTTTTGGAGATGGAGATAGGAGAATCCTCGAGAGCTTGTGCAATGGCCGGACTGGTGGACACTGCAGTGAACAAGAGGAGACTCTGCCTCAAACAAGGTGGAAGGTGAAGACTGACTCCCAAGGTTGACCTCTGACCTCCACATGCACAAACTGGTACATGCATGCACACACCCCCCACACACACACGTTATGAGTATTCAACTAAATCAACCAGAAAAATTCCAAACTTATAAGAATTAACACAATTTTAACAGTAACTCTAACCAGAAATGGTCTTAACATTCCAATTAATTATAAACATTTATATTAATTTAATTAATATTTAATATTTAATTTAATATTTAATTTAAATAAATATAAACATTTTTAGAAATAACTTTTATTTTTAAGTGTATTTTTTTCTTTCCTTATTAAATTCAAACTACATAGTGTCTACACCTGCCTAGAATTTACTGTCGCCCATTGTATCCCCAGCATTAATTCTGTCCTAGAGACATTTCTGTGGATGGTTAGATTCATCTCAGCAGGTGAAACCATGTATAAAAAAGCCATCAAACAAACTGAGATGAGTCACATTAAGAAGCCCACCTCAGCAGAGAGAAAGACAACCAGGATATTCACAGTGTGGAAAGGCTATAAGAGTCCATTGCTTCCCTCTGGGTGTGTCCAGACCTCTGGTCATCCTTCTCTGGGCTTTCTGCATGCTCAAGGAAACAGATCTGTACATCATAATTTTCTCTGTTCTCTGACTCCTGACTGCATTCAGTCAGAGACGCACTGACAGCAGATGGGAGAACAGAAAGACACAGTTGGGGTAGTTAGGTTTTAATGTCCTCCTCTCTGTCTCTCTTTGCTTGGATGAGAGTCATCAGTGACACTGTCACTGTATCTAATGTAATTCCTAGAGGGTGGCCATTTACCACCACTACAGATAGACCTAAAACAGCAAAGGCCAGCTCTGAGTGTAGCTTCTACTTAACTAGTGGTGAAAAGCTTCTCAGCACATATTCATTTCTTGGCCTGAGGTGAAGTGCAACACCCAGTCTGGGTCCGTGGGTTAGTTAGGGAGTTGCAGTGCACATCAACTCCCTGTTCACCCACGGGGGCTGGGTGAGCAGTGGCTTGGAATAGCTGTGAGCCGAGCGAGAGATGAGACCCTCGGGAGAACGTGGCAGTGGGCAATTCTCATTTATTGTACAGATAGCAGTTGCTTATATGGAGAAAAGTCAGAGGTAGAAGCATAGGAAGCAAGATCTGTGAGAGAATGGTGATGTCAGCAGAGGAAATGTAACCTTATTGTTTAGGTTTGTTATTTGCAGCTGGATTAAGTTAGGCTTTGAACTGCTTGCTTGCTTATCTTATCGGACAGCTGTGGCCTGCCTGGGGGCTGGAGTTTTCAGGATTGCTAAGATTTACAGGGGCCCTCAGACTTTGCCTCAACTTCCTTATCAGAAGGAGACAGTCCCAGAAGCCTGCCAGACTCAGCAGAACCCTACTTCCTCCATGCCCCATTAGCAGAGTACCACAACCCAGGAGACTTTTGTAAATATGTGTGTAATGGTAAATTGTCCTTAAGTATACTCTGCAATAATCTCTTTATAGACCATGCATTTCCCGCCAGAAATGAGATACAAAGCACAGAAAGTTTTCATTCAGGATAATCAAGGCAATGGTTTCTCTGCAGAACTTCAGTTTTGCAAAGGATGTGTGCACCTATGTTCCTTCTAAGTTAAGGAAAGTGAAAGGATTCTCACTCTATCAGCAACTCAGAATAGTTGAGTTATTGGAGATTGGGGAGAAAGTCCAGAAACAAAAGGGGAATTGTCTTGATTGACAGGCTTCAAATCTCGCAATCAAGAATCACTGACCCCAGGGGCTGGAGAGATGGCTCAGCGGTTAAGGCACTTGCCTCCAGTGCCTAAGGCCCTGGGTTCAATTCCCCAGGACCCACATAAGCCAGACCCACCAGGTAGTGGCCCTGGTGCGCTCTCTCTCTCTCTCTCTCTCTCTCTCTCTCTCTCTCTCTGCTTGAAAATGAAAAAATAAAATATTTTAAAAAAAGAATGATGTTAACGATGCTGGAAGAGAAAGAGTACATGAAAACATATAATCAAAACCATATGAAACTAAAGGAATGGATTTTAAAGTGTTTTTACATCTGTATCTGTGCATGTTGTGTGCATTCATGTGTGTGTGCATGATTGTATTTGTGTGTACATGTTTGTGTGAATATGTGGATGTGTGTGCACATGTTTGTGGATGTGTATATGTGTGTGTGCTCATGTGTGTGGTGTGTGTACACATATGTGTGTGCACATGTGTGTACATGTGTGTGGATGTGTGTGCACATGTGTGGGGAGGCCAAATGGTGATTCCAGTGTCTTCCTCGATTGCTGTACTTTTTCGAGACAGGGTCTCACAATGAACCTGCAGTGCACTGATGCAGTTAGTCTAACTACCCAACCAATCTAGGATCCTCCTGGCTCTGTCTCCCAGTGATGGGCTTCCTGGCACGTGCTGCCATACTTCATTTTCATGTGGTCGCTGAGATCCAAACCACTTTGGTCACTGAGCCATCTGTCCAGGTCCCAAAGAATAGAATTTGAAAGTCAATGGTAGTGAGTAGAATAGAGTTGTTTTCCTGTGGTAGGTATTATTTCACCTGTGACTATTTTGAATCACATGGATGAACTATCTATCAAAACCCATCAGCTGCATGTGAGTCACCTCTTTTTATACCATTTTCTCTTAATTATCCTACCCTTTTGTTGCAGTCAGCTTTCTAGTTGCTGCACAGAAAGAACCCAAACAAAAGAAGCTTGTGGAGGAATGGGTTTTTTTGGTTTATGGACTTAAGGGGAGACTCCATCCTGGCAGGGAAAATGATGGCATGAGCAGAGGGGTGGACATCACCTCCACCACAGCACTGCAAACAGCGGCAGGAAGGTGTGCCAAATACTGGCAAGGGGAAGCTGGTTTATAAACCCATAAGCCCGCCCCAAACAACACAGCTCCAGGGAGGTTGTAAAACCCAAACTGCCATCAGCTGAGGATCAATCAATCAGAACACATTCATTTGTTTGTGGGGGACACCTGGATCAAACCATGACACCTTGAATAAAATTTAAAATAGCTAAAACATGCAAAAATTTAAAATTCATGTATTAATGTGTATGGTAAATGCCAACAGAGAATGGCCATGAGGTATTAGAGAGAGTTTAGTGAGAGAGAACCTCTGGTGAATCTCTAACCACTAACAGGAGGAAATGGAAGGGATGCTCCAAGTACCTAAGATGAAACCACAGGAAATATCTCCAGTCTTAAGTGAGGTTATGCTATCTGGTATGAAAACTCGCTTTCTGTTTGCAAAGCTTGAAACTAATGAAAACAACAAGTGTAAAGATCATGACCAAACCTGGTGACTATGCACAGAACTGACTATAAACCACATCAGGTAAGGATCTCAGCATTGGAGAGAGAATGCAGAAGTGGCATCTGTCAGCTTCCCAGCTTACAGAAGTCCCAAACTCAGTGTGAACTACAGGCTCCTGGCCAGTAAGGTGCTAAGTGGAAGGTCAACTTGTACTCAGCTGTGGCGCCATGAAGAAAGATTCCAAGAGGAGATCTGCAAAGCTGTCTGCTAAACCTGGTCCTGCAAAAGTAGAAAGGAGCCAGGCAGCGTGGCACATGCCTTTGATCCCAGCACTCAGGGAGCTGAGACAGGAGGATCTCTGTGATTTCCTGGCCAGCCAGCCTGGACTACAGCAAGACCCTACCTCAAAAAAAAATTAAAAAGTGGCCAAGAAATCTGAAAAATCAGCAGGATGGGATAAAGCTTCTGGCCAAAAACAAGTAAAAATGAAAGTTAAAGGGAAAACAAGTTTTAAAGTGGGTGTGGGGGTAGGTAAAAGTGGCCAATTGAAAGCTAAAGAATTCCTTGGAGTAACAGGGAAATTGAAAACAGAGAGGGACGAGCCTCTGACAAAGCAGAGAGACACAACCCACATCTGATTAGTAGCATACCATGTTTTATGCATAGTTCCTGTCTCCCTTTCAGTTCAATCCACAGGACTTTTTTTTATCAACACTTCAGTAGCTCTAGGAGGAGTTTTAGGAAGGGAATCCCATCCCACTTCCCCTGGTTTTTAAACTGTATTTCATTTGTTAAAAACGTCCACACATGAATATGATGTATTTCCATCAAAACCACTCCCTGTTAACTTCTCATCTCCCCTTCCCCTCCCGCTGAACTCCTTCTTAATTTTAGCTAATCCTGCTTCGATTGTGATGCTGTGTGTGTGTGTGTGTGTGTGTGTGTGTGTGTGTGTGTGTGTGTGTGTGTGTGTGTGACCACTGAGCTTAGATATGTTTGCTTGCATGGGCATGGGTGAGGGGCTATTTGCCAGAGCAGATGCAATTTACCAGTGATTAGGACACTGAATTAAACGTCTCCCCCAACACCATCCACCCTTAACTGCATGAACTTCTCCTGGAGGCATAGAGTCCTCATGCCCTCCTCTACCAGCCATGATGGAGTTTTGATGGACTCAATGAATGCAGGTCATATCCAGGTAATCACAGCCAGTGTGAGGGCAAGAATGCAATGGCCACGTCCTGTCCAGGAGATAGCTTTGCACAGCACTCCTCCCTGTCGTCCAGCTCTTAAATTGCATCTACCTCTTCTTTCCACAACCTCCCCTGAACCTTGGAGAGGGTGACGTAGATGTCTCACATACTCAACTGCATTTCTTCTCAGCACTTTTGCCTAATTTCGAGTCTCTTTTAAAGTGACTCAACTACAAAAAGAAGATTCCTTGAACAAATCTGGGAGCAGGACTGATCTAAAGGCATAAACATGAATTTATAGGGAACAATTTGATGGCTTCAGCACATCCATTTACCAAACAGCAGTAGTTTCTCTACTAGGGCCCATGACTGCCTCAGGCTCAGGCTTCTGACTAGGTTTTTCAGTATCAGGCATAAATTCCATCACACGGAGCAGACCTCAAAGCCAAGCAGAGAGCAGTTGGTTATTTCTGTAATCGCCATACCAGTGTTGTGTCAGTGTGCACTTCTTGCTTGGTGGGTCAGGTGTGTAAGACTGTCGATGACAATTCTCCCCAGCATTCTGCATAGCACCTTCTGGCACTGAGAAAGCTAGCTGTCAGGGAGGACATGTCCAACTCAGCTTGGTTTCTCTTCATCTTGTAACCAAAGTTTGTAGTGTCTTTAGCAATGAGGTCTTACTTCCTAGTTCTAGTAGGCAACTAAGAGGGGTAGAAATAGCCTGTGTTTGACCCCTGGCATTGGGATTTTCCTTTAATATCTATGCTTCTAGATATAGTATTATCTACCCATGTAGAATATTTATCTTTAAACTCTTTTGTTAAGTGTAGCTTTAATTAGCTAATAAAGATGTAGGATTCCATATGGCTTCTTCATACATCTTTAGATTCGGTCAGCCCTCCTACCACTCCATCCTTTTCTTTACCTCAACCCACCTTTCCACATTGTGTTCTTCCCTGTAAATGATTTTTACACTTTGGATGTGGTAGTCTGTTTTCCTAAAAGTTAAAGTGCCATGAAAAACAAAATATTTAGTATGCTATGAAATCACATTGTAATTTGGTGGGACTTAGTAACATATCCCCAACATTTGAAACTAATGATCCTTTAGAAAAAATATGTCTCCAAATTTGAAGATGGCATAATTGTAAATAGACTAATAATACATGGCCTTTCAAATTTGTGGCAATAAAAACTATTCGTGGACTGAAGGTATGTGTTCTAATTCTCAACACAACCAGTGAAATTTCAATTAGAAAAAAAAATGCATCCATGTTACTCATTTAAGCCATTTAATCCATGTATTCAATTAGTCTTCATTGATGTGAGGACATGTTGGAAGCCTGCGTACATTAAAGACCTTTTGTGGGAACAGATTGAAATTAGGTCTTCCAGTTTTAATAAAGCAGAAAAAGAAACTTGTCAAAACAATGGAAAATTCATTCAGTCCCCATCAGGTACAGTGACCAAAGGAATTAAGACCTTCCCTGCACTCCTCTCAGATTTCTACTGAAGGGGAGAGTCATCAAAGGAGGGGACAGTTCTGGTCCCAAGAGTTGGTGCAGCTTATGTGGGCAGGGATGAAGCCCTGAGTCCTGCCTCATTCAGGGCTCACGAGATGATTATGATCTGAACCGTTTTTGAGAGCAAGGGACAAGAGAGCAGGATGAGAAGTTAAGAAAAATCTCAAACTGAGAGAGCAGGCGTTATCTCTCAACGCAAATCTATCGGACCACACCATCTCTCCCTCTGCTTCCCGGCAGCTCCTTGCCTCCTGAAGAAGGCTGCCTCTGTGTTCTTCACTGTACACTGTCCGGATTCCTGGGAGAACAAAGCAGAAAACTGAATGATGATCCCACACAAATAGAACGTCCTCCTCATCCATAAGCCCTATGTCCAGTTACGCTTACAAGGAAGCACATGAGTTCCCGAAAAGTGGCTTCATCAGAGATATTGGTTCTCTAGAATGAACAAATAGATGGACTGCAAAACCATGCCAAAAAGAAAAGAATGAACCTGCATCAGTCTGAACCTAGAATAAAGACTCAGTGATGCGTTAGAGCAGGTGATGGGTGGACAGATGGGGAAGCCAACCATGTGAGCATCTTGGTCACATGAAGCCTGGTTGGGCATATGTGCCTGGAGCCACGGAGGATTCTGACCAGCAGGACCAGATCTGCAATTTCCTCTCCTCTTTTCTCTATCATTATGACTGCTAACTAGTAATTGAATATGGAATTTTCCATAAAATTTATTTCCTCTGTCTCTGATTTTTTTGTTTGTTTTCGAGTTAGGGTCTCACTCTAGCCCAGGCTGACCTAGAATTCATTACATAGTATCAGGGTGGCTTCCTCCTACCTCTGCCTCATAAGTGCTAAAGGCATGCACCACCATGTCTGGCTTCTGATTCTTTCAATGGGAAAACCAACATTCTCAGTCATACTTGGTTTAGATGTTTCTCTTGGGTTTTGAGATATGTAGTTGTCTCGTCCTTAATTATTAATGGTTTAACATGATCCATTATTATCATAGTGTAATGTTTTTATTAACTTATAATTTTTGGTTCTTGTTGTCTGGTCATGACATTCAACTAAAATGTTTCTCTTTTGTGAGAATGCGTATGGTATTTCACATCAGAGTGGGGCCTCCTGGGAAGTAGTCCTCTGCTTCCTATTTTAGAGGGTTGGTTTGCTTGCTTGGTCACAGAATGAAAAAGTGGATCATGTGACTTCCTGTATAATATGTAAAACTGTCAGTCTACGGATTGTTCTTCTACCATCGCCTTATGAAATCAGCTATGTGCTTCTTTTTATTTCATGAGTATATTCAAATTATTATCTCCTATCTTTTCTCTTTTTGTGTCTCATAGCAAATATTTTGTCTTTTGACAGTAATGCTATTTGAATAGCTATTTAAACCTTAAGAAAAGTTCTTTACTGACTCATTTTATAATTACTTAATAAGGTTTAAATGTATGCCTATAATTCTGTATATTGAAGGCCTAGCCACCAATACTTATGAGTGAGATTGTGTTTGGAGAGCACATATTTAAAGAGCTAACCAAATTAAAATTAGGTAATTAGAGAGAGCCTTAGCTGAGTACGACTGATGTCCTTGTAAGAAGGGATGAGGAGACAGACACACAGAAGGAAGACCACATGCAGACACGGGGAGAAGACACATCTAAGCTAAGGAGAGAGGCCCTCGAAGAAGCCTATATGAGATGTCGTAACATAAAAAGTACTCACAGTGATAAATGTCAGGAAAGAGTTGGGGAACTGGAGTCTCCTGAACTTCTGAGCAAGCACAATGGAACAACTCCTCTGCACAGGAACTTTGCATTTTCGGAAAAAGTTAAACATACACCACCCTGCCTGCCATTCAGGAATCCACCCTACAGGTTTATTCTAGGTAAGGGAGAATGGTGTTCACTTTAAAAACTGCACACGGTTATTAACAGCCACAGTGTGACATCCAAACTGGACAGAAGCACAAAGTCCTCCAGCTGTGACCAGAGAAACTAGTCACAGCACATCTGCACCAGAGAGCAGCGAAAGCAACAGGAAGCTCTCAGTATGTGCAGCATATGGATTGATCTTGGGATATTAGATTAAAAAACAGCATGCAAAAGTTTGGTTCCTGCATATAGAACATTTGTGAAGTGAAAAGAAGAATGGAGAATAGTCAGTGATTATAACAGTGTTTAGAAGAGGAGCAGAAGTAGATGGGACTAGGGAGAGAGAGGCCCAAAGAAATTTTTCTGTGATAAAAGAATAGTTTGAGAGGTAGGAGGATCGTTGTGAGTTCATGTCCAGCCTTGGATTATGGAGTGCCAGGTCAGCATGGGCTAAAGTGAGACCCTACCTCAATAAAACAAAAAGAATAGTTCAGTGTCTTTAATCAATGTGATGGTGTGTGTGTGTGAGAGAGTGAGAGACAGAGACAGAGAGAGAAAGAGAGAGAGAAGGGACAGGATCATCCACAAAGGCAAACCCTTCCCGAAACAAAAGCAAGTACATGCAAAACTGGATGAGTTATGAATGACATCTGTAACACAGGTAATTTGTCATACCATTGTCAATTTCCTGATTCTGATAATATACTGTATTCATGTAAAACATCAACATTGGTGTAGGCTGAATGCTAGGTAAATAAACTCCTCAGTAATGTTTTTCTTATTTCTTTTTTATTTGTATGTAAGTCAGACTAAAAAGATAAAAGCTGGACTGGAGAGATGGCTCAGCGGGTAAGGCACTTGCCTGTAAAGCAGAAGGACCTGAATTCAATTCAATTCCCCAATACCCACGTAAAGCCAGATGCACAAGGCGGTGCATGCATCTGGAGTCTATTTGCAGTGTCTGGAGGCCCTGGCATGCCTCTTTCTTTCTTTCTTTCTTTCTTTCTTTCTTTCTTTCTTTCTTTCTTTCTTTCTTTCTTTCTTCTTTCCTTCTTTCTTTATTTCTTTATTTCTTTCTTTCTCTCTCTCATAAATAAATAAAATATATTTAAAAATAAAATTAAAAAGATGAAAACTATTACAATACTTTGTTATATAGTCCCTTTACATGAATACTGCTATGAAAGTAGTCTATGACAGAGAGAAGTAATGCCTGGCTGCTTAATAACCAAGCACCCACCAACCACAAAAATTTAGCTATATAAAACAGACATGTAGGGAGGAGAAAGACTGGTAGTGAGGAGGAAGGGGTCATCAAAGTGAAAGCAAGGTAAGGTAAATAGGATAAACATCTCTATACAATTATATATACTGTGAAGTTGTCAAATATAAAAATAGTGTACAATAATTCAAAAAATAAAGGGTACATAGATAATTTCCCATATTCATTTTTAATCACTCCAGCCTCACTGTCCTATTTAAGAGAGCTGGAGACATTGCTCAGTAGGAGTGTGTTTTGCACGTGGCCCTGGCTACCATTCTAAGCACCAAGATGAAAGAAAAGAAAGACTGAGGGAGGGAGGAGAGGGCAGGAGGAAAGAGACAGAGAGGAAATCCAAATTGCTCTGAATACTGCCACTAGATGACTTCTCATAAACCCAGCTTTAGAGACTGTTTTCATGCTGAGACAGACAGACAGACAGACAGACAGACAGACAGACAATCTCTAAAGAAATGATTTCACCCAAACCCAGAACTTAGCGAAGCACACCTCCGCCTTCATCAGCGACATTATACACAATTTGAGTCTCTGTGAAAAAGTAAGGAATCTACTTTTTCCATAATTTCATGTAGAAAATCATCCAACATTTGAAGATATCGTATTTTCTCCTTTTGAAAATTTTATTAGTGCATATTAATAATACACGATAGTGGGTTTTCCTGTGACACACATATATAGTGTTTTGATCCTATTCACGAGCCCTCTTTTCCCCCTTCCATTCCCAGTAATCGCTTTTCTCTTCTCTACTAGCCCATCTTTCTACTTTTCAGGATATTGTTCTCAGTAGAAATTCTTTCCTTTACAATGAAAATTACAAGAAAAGCAACAAGAAATTAATAAATGAGGAAACTGAGAAAGTTATTTGATGTCATCTTTGCTTCTGGCTATTTTCTCCAAGAAAGAAATGAATGGTAGGCATATATTTAGGGTATTCAGAGGTCAGTGAGACTTTCCAGGGCTGAGTCTGAGGAGCAGTAGAGAGTTGCAGTGGGCAATCTGCAGAGCCGCATCCAAAGCAGAGGCCTTCATCCCTGCTCTACTCTGCTGCCCGAAATCTCCTGCGTCTCCTGAGGAAGGCTGCCTCCACCTTCCTCCCGATCAGGACTGTCCTGCAGAGCCCTCTGGAGAACCAGCTTGAGTGTCAGGCACTTCTGTTGCCTAAAGGAGCCGATGAAGAAGTAAATGATGGGATTGGCAGAGCTGTTCACACAGGACAGGACAAGGATGATTGGGAAAAATTTACAAAACGTTTCATCAAAAGGCACCTGACTCTGGTCTAAGGAAAAGGAGTAAATGCCAAAAGGCAAGCTACAGATGACAAAGGCCAGCACAGTGACCATGATGGTCACACACAGTCGGGTCAGTGGGACCCGGTGGGAACCACAGAGAATCCTGGCCAGCAAGAGGAGGCTAGACCCAGAAAGAGTTACAAATAAAATGGCTAGCCACGCAGCTATGATAACATCAACTTGTTTCCACCAATCACCATCAAAAAACTGAGTCAAGAAGTCAGTTCTGTACCATTCTAGGACATTTACGAGTAGGGACATGGCCCAGAGCAGGGCGCACAAGAAGGCTGAGAAGCGTCTGGAGCGGTGGCACCGGTACCAGATGGGGCACAGGACAGAGAGGCAGCGCTCCACGCTGATGGCGCTGAGCATGCTCAGGCCTGCGAGGTAGGGAATTACTGCCACGTTGACCAGGATCATGGGCGTGAAGACAGGGGAGCGATGCACGAAGCCGAGGGCGTCCAGCAGGGCATTGATCACCAGGCAGCCGAGGATGAGCAGGTCGGCCGCAGCCAGGTTGAGGATGTAGATTGAGATGGAATTCCTGCGCATGCGGAAGCCCAGGAGCCAGAGCACAGTGGTGTTTCCCACCAGTCCGACCAGGGCCAGGAGGAGGATCAGGAGGTCCAGGATCAGGGACCTGCCACACCTCGGAAAAGAGACGCAGTCGCTTCCATTCGCTGCCGTGGGCTCTGTCCAGTGTGGTGCGAAGGTGGACTCCATGCTCACCAGGTCTCCAATGACGCCCCTGAGAACCAAACCATGACTCAGATGCCTGCTGGATGGTCAGCCCTGCTCAGAGCCACCTTAATCACGGGGTTGTCCTAACACCCAGGGGATTGGGGGATGTAGATTAGTAACAAGACTATCAGAGCTGCGGAGTGGGTGTTATTGATTCATTTCCTTCAGTGACAGCACTTGCACACTCTATGGCCTGTCCTCTCTGTCATTAAACTCAGGTCCTCTGATCTGTCCTCAGTTAAACAAAGTCAGAAAGATGCAGACGTGATCATGGCATCCCCGTGTCCAAGAGGAAACGAAAAGACTGCCCTAGGGTCATGAGAGAATGTGATCTCTCTCTATTTGTGTGAGGAAGGCAGGTCCTGGTGACATACAAATGACTCGGTGAAGCAGCTCTACATCCCAAGAATACAGCTCTGTATGTGATGGTGTGTTCTCAATATTTCTTCAAAAACTGAACAATGTTGCGAATATTCTCGCTGTTCTGATTTTGTAATAATCTGGACAGGCTAAACATTCGCTATATTAAGACCATGCATGTGTCCCCAGCCCCAGGGCTTTTCTGTCTCTAGGTCTGGTTTTATAAATGCTGGTGATAAACCTAGTCTGACTGATAATATGGTGGCTGAGATTCCAGGTCATATTTTCCTGACTGAGAAATTGGCAGATGATCAGTGCTAATCTGCTCTCTTGTCCAAAGAACTATAGTCACTGCAGGGAAATGTGATTGCTGTTTGCCATTAAATGAAGTGTTCAACTACTGTTTTGATTTTCTAGGTGATTCTGACATTATTAGAAGCATGCCAGAGCAGACTGGTGAAAAGTAAACCATGTAAAATTTTTCTTTAATAAAACTTGCCAGAAGCATGTTTTTTTTTTAAAAAAAAAAACTGAACAATGAATGAGGACCCTTATGGTAGTGGATGACAAGATGAATTGAAAGTGAAAATACAAAATTCAAGGAATTGAAACAAATGCATATGATGCTAGGTTAAAAATATACATAAACAAATATACATATACATACATAAATATACATAAAAATATACATAAACAAATGTATATGATGCTAGGTACTCATTGTTATTTTTGCAGTCACCCTGAGTGTGAGAATAATTGTGTGCAGCCATGCCAGGTAAATGAAGTTGATCCCGTAAATGCCTTTACAGTGGTGAATAACGGGGTCTTTTCTTCACACCTAGAAGCATTCTGTTGTACAGAGGAGGGGTAGGGTTTATGATGGAATTGAAGTTCTCAGCACTGTAGAGAGGAAGCAGGAGGTTAGGGTGAGGTCTAAGTGCCACTAAAGAGGCTGATGAGACATTGGAGAGCCTGTGGACGACTCTTAAGTGGTGTGTTGTGAGGATGCATTATCCGTCTGTCTCCTGGGATATCTTTAGTGGAGCTTCTTAAATGATAGAAGCTTTTCTGTGAGGGCCAATATGGGGGAAAATATAAGAAGTACAGGGTTGTAATACAGAAAGGTGTTCCTACAGATACTGAATGAAGAAACATGGCACCTCGCATCAAGATGGATTATAGTTGCTGAGAATTCATTAGTCATTCTTTCTTTTAAACCTCTCAGGGGCCTATGAAACAAAATTAATATCTTTTATAAGATGCTTTTAGAAGAGAAAGCAATAAATAGTTTGTCCCTGGTCTCACATGTGTGGAATTGAATCCAGTGTGTCATCTTTATGCCCCCCCCTGACCAGCCATTCAGAACTAACACAGTGAGTCATCATGATAAGTAGAAGTGAGAAGAATAATGGCTAAAGAAAACCAAAGGTGGCAGTTAGTACTCTAGAAAAACATGAAATCTAGCATAAGCAGAAAAAGAGAAAGAGGGGCTACTGAAATAAGAAAAAAAAAACAATTGGGTAGAACTTAGAAACCAATGGCATGCAACTACCTTCCTCCAGAGCAGTCAGTGAGCAAGAGTACCCCAGGTGGAAAGTGGAAAGAGAATGTGTCCTCCTCTGGAGGAGCAGAGAGACATGCAGAGCTGAAAGAACCCACTGTGCTCTCAAGAATACAAGATCTATTGGCTTTGCTATTATTTCCAAATAGGGAAGTGAGGAAAATATCAAAACAAGTACCACTTCCAGTCTGACCAACCCAGTCATCATTCTCTGGAACTATAGAAGATCCAGACTAGGGAGGCCAGACTGGACTCAAGAACCAGAACTGAGGAAAGAACGTAGGCCAAGCAGCCACGATGGAATCAAATGTCTGACTTCAAGCCTAACATCCCTAAATTAGCCCTGCGGGTCCTCTTCCAGAATGCTCAGCAGGGACAGAACCTGACCGGGGCACCTGAGACAGCGGACAGGTGCCTCAAGCAATGATCAAAGCACCAATGAGCCACAGGATGAACTGATCTCTCCAAGTGTCAATGACACTCAATATGCTCTGGTTTGCAAGGTAACCAAAGGTCCACAGTGATTAAAAAAAACAAAGTTGTGCATGCAGGTATAGATGGAAAGGAGGGGTGGTGCAATTCACATTATAGTATCTATAATGTGGCAGCTGGAAAGTGTCTGCCTCAGCCAGTTTGAGGATACAGAGTAACGCTATGTTGCTGTGCACGTAAAAGCCTGGTACCAGAGCACAGCTGTATTTGCTACAAGTGTAATCCATGCTGTGAAGAGAATCAGTGTAGGAACTCCTTGTGAAATATGGAAGAGTATTCTCCTAATTTCTACTCATTGTGATATCAGTCTACCTTTGTATTGAATCTATGCTCACAATCATTCCATTATTGGTCATGGGAATACAGGTACGACTTGGGTGCTTTCTGTGTGGTCTCTGACTTTCAGGACTGTCCTGCTATAGAGAATTGTACAGGAAGACACAGAGCCATTGAAAGGATAAATACTTCATAGAAGCCAGGGAGTCTGGAGCTCCATTAAATCCCATTATCCCAGGGCTCTGAAGGCTGAGCTCTCTCTACTACAACACAGTCAATCATTAACATAGGAACATTCTATGCAGCAGGCTGACCATCTTGGGTAAAATCATGATCCCTGGAGGAAGGAGGAAGAAATTCTGAGATGGGATGTGTGCCAAATTCCCATCATGCCCATGGAGATGCTGTGATGAGAGATGCCCTTCCACCAGACATAACAGAGATCATGACTCAAAGTCATGATGGTAACAGGACCACCGATTGGGGAAGGTATTTGAGCAGCAAGACCTCTAAGGCTAGAAATATCTCCATGAATCCTTCTGAGGTCAAGAAGGAATGTATTTCGTCCATTGTTGTGTCTCATGCTTGGTTTCAGATAGAAAACAGAGTGAGAATTCAAGACTAATAAAGTTCCCTCAAGGACTCATGGTCACACTGGTCACTATAGACTCCCAACACCATAATCTAAAAATACCTAAAATACTAGGGTATTTGAAACATTGTTTTCACTGCATCTCATTCTTCAATAAAGTATGACCCTAACGAGAATTTTTTCAAAAGATGTGACACTATGGAGCTAGAGAGATAGCTTAGTGGTTAAGGCACTTGCTTGCCAGCCTGATGGCCCAGGTTCAAATCCCCAGTACCCACATGAGGACGGATGCACAAAGTGGTGCATACACCTGGGGTTTATTTGTAGTGACAAAAGTCATGGCCATCCTACTCCAACTTCTCTCTCTCTCTCTCTCTCTCTCTCTCTCTCTCTCTCTCTCTCTTTCTGTAAAATAAATGAAGATCAAGCAAAGGGAGGAGAAGCCGTGAGAAGCCAAGCACCCTGAGATAGAGAAGGTCCCAGATGACCAGAGTCAGGAGGCAAGAGGAAGTAGTTTGCACAACTGCCACCGCAGTCCATTCCCCTTCACTCTTCTCTGAATCCTGGGAGGAGACATCTCTATGCCTCATCAATGTGGTCCCTTCACTCTGTCTCCTGGTTACATTTAGCCAAAGGGACATACTGATAGGATGCTACAAGACAAGAGAATGGCAAACTATTTTTGTTTTTTTTTTAATGTCCTGTTTTTCTCTATGATATACTGTAAATGTGTAACAGAACCATGTTAAGGATGTGCTAACTATCTGGTTGAGATCTTTATTACAACCACAGACACAAGTTTTGCTTCAACTTAGCCAGCTCTGAGTTCCCACAACCCTTCCATTGTATTTCAAAACCTAGTGAGGTTAAACTTCCTCTAGTGGAGAAAATATCTCAGCATCCCCATGCCATCTTCTCTAAACCTGCCTACGCTGTGAATTGTGGCTTTATTAAATCCACCTCCATCATCCCACTGTAGAACGTCTTTCTTCCAAGGGTCTGACAGACACACAAATGAAAGGAAGCTTTGAAAGGCAGAGCAAATCTGTGACTGCTTTATTCAGAGCACTTGAGTGGAAGCATGCATGGGCCCTTTCTTGATTTCTAAATTAAATAAAGCAGCAGATTTCCTACTGTTTAGAAATTTTGGGTAGTTGGAATGAAGGATAGATTGGGGAAAGTTTCAAGCAAAAGCAATAGTCCTGTAAGCAATACAGCAATACAGCTTACAAGTTACCCAAACTCAAGCATGCCAGCACCCAAAGTTGCTTGAGGAAAGAAAGCTTCACATTTCCTGTCTGGGCCTGCTACAATTCCTGGGGCTCCTAGGATGCTCTGCTCCAAGATGAAGGGGTGTGGGTCTAGAAGAGGAATGGGACAACATGGTTGTTAAAATGGGTTCTTGATGAAGTCTTACCTTTCCTCCATCCTTGCTGGAGGTGGCAGGCTGCTCTGTGCAGAAGCGAGGAATCTCATAGGCTGACAATGTCTGCAGGACACTCCTCTGCCCTGGATACGACCTTGATTAATGCGGATGCTTGGGAGATGCTTATCCAGATGCTGTGGAGCCCTGGGATTTCCTCTCCTGGGACCTGCTGGCCAGTCAGATTGTGGAGGCTAGTGAGCCATGTTCCTCACAAGATGACTCTCAACATTTAGCCCAACTCTGTCATTTTCTGTCAACCTCTGCCCATCTCCACCTCCCTGGGTCTCTTTCTCTGCAAGTGACTGTTATTCGAGAGCTTCTTGCTGCCAGATGACCAGCAAGAACAACTAACATGAGTTTCTTCATAGAGACTCACAAGCCTGCACAACTATTTTGCTTGTCATTTAAGACAACAGTAACACGTGTTTATTCATCTTTACAGTTGACAAAGAAGTGCATGAGACAAAGTAAAAGTCTTTTTGAATTTCAATCTTCACAGTAAACAACTTATTTACATTGTTCTTTTGAATATAGATTATTTTTATAGATGTGAACTCTAAGTTTACATTTTTATAATTAAATTCATCAGTATCAAAAGAATAATTGCCTCAACTGAAAGAAGTACAGCATTTAGGATGTATACAGCAGAAAATATAGAATTCAAAAGGGATTTAAAATATGATTAATGTGCTAAAGATCCACAGGAAACTTGGACAATAACCAAGAGTGGATGGTTAATATCAGGAGTGGAAATGATACTGTAATAGGAAATGGTGGCTACAAACTAAGTTTTAGCATAAACGGATACTGAAGATGAATATTAACTGTATATTCATTGAAAGAAATTAATAGAAATGTCCCAAACTGAGAAGAAAGTGGTAAGACCCCCTTTACTTCATCACTCAGGAGGCTGAAGCCAGCCAACATAGAGAACTTATATCAAAAAAACAAAGAAGGAGAAGGGTAAGATTAAAACAAACATAAAATTCAACAATGTACACTTACTTCCCAAAATATAGCATACGCATCATGCAAATATTGGAAAGAAAAGGAGAAATATTTGAGGTGATGCTGGTTTAGAAATTTCCAAAATTCTTAGCAGACCCTAAACCACAGACTCAGGAACTCAGAAAGCACAAAGAAGGATAAATGCAGAAAACAACACCAAGATACAAACATCCCTTAATCAAAATTACAAACATCCCTTAATCAAAAACAATGAAAATCTTGATGGACCCCAGAAGAAGCCCTTACCTATAAAGGAGAAAAGAAGAAGATTGTGTCAGTCTTCTCTTCAGAATCCAGGGAGCACAAAGAGTAGGGGGTGAAGCACTTAAAGTGTTGAAATAAAACAACCAACCTGGGGCACCACACCCCGTGAAATCATTAACAACATGGCAGAGAGAGGACCAGCTCTGATAAGAAACACTCAGGAAATGTGCTATCAGGTGGACCTTCCTTGCTAAAGATGTTATCCGAGCTCACTGTTAAGAGATTGCCTGACTCTCAGAAGAGGGCTCTTACACTTGAACAGTGCTGAGGCTGTTAAAGTCCATGGAGATTGGCTGAGTGAATTTTGCATTATGAGATGCCATGAATCTAAGGGGACAAGACATGGAAGGTTATAACTTCAAAGTGATATGTTTAACAAAGGGTGGACTTGTGATGGTTAATATCGATGTCAACAGGGTCACCTGGGAGACACCTTCCAGACAGGTCTGTGAGGGAGTTTCTAGATTGGCTTAATTAAGTGGAAGGCTCACCCTGAGTTTGGATGGCACCAATCCAAAAGCTCAGACCCTGGAATGAACGAAAAGGAGAGAGTAAGTGAACACCAGTATTCATCTCTCTCTGCTTCCCAACTGTGGTCTCAATGTGACCAGCCCCTGTCCACTCCTCCTGCCATGAGGGACTAGACCCTTAAAATGTAAGCCAAATTAGACCTTTCTTTCCTTAAGTTGCTTTCATCAGATAGCAGCAATTGGAGAAGGAGCTAATAAAGAGGGATTTTTCAAAAGTGAAAATAGTCCTTCACCTCGGAGTTTGCCGTGTTCACAAGGGGCTGCACTAAGGCCCTGAGCAATGGAGGGTCAGAGACACTGGAGTTGGTGTCAAAGGGTTCTGTCTCCATACTCATGCTATCAGATCAGAGACCACTGAACAAGGTTAAGAAAGTCTTCAAATGATTAGAGGAAAGGCCACAGCCACATCTGTGTGACCAAAGCAGAAGCTCTCAATTGCTGAGTCAGACTGTCCGTGACTGAGACCTGCGTTCACTTTCCTCCTCTTCCTGGATGCCCTGCATGGCCATCTGGAGAAGCATCCTGAGGGCCCATCACTCTGAATTTCCTTGCCTAAAGAAGCCAATGAAGAAGTAGATGAGGGATGGAGAGATGGCTAAGCAGTTAAGGTGCTCACCTGCAAAACACAGGAACAGGTGTGTACAATGCGTGTGCACACACAGACCATGTACACAGGAACAGGCATGTACACATGCATGTGCACCTTTACCCAAAACATAAAAATAAAAAGACATCTGCCAATCACTCCACACTGCTGAAGACTCACCTGTCAGGAGGCAGGTGAAATGAGCATATGACCTCTGTTGGGGATATAGAGTTGCCATTATGATGAATGCATCTGTCACACACTCCGCGGGTAATTAAGTCCTGGCTGGCTTAATGAAGTAGGGAAAAACCACAACCATATTGATTTTTTTATTCATTACAATGAGCATAGTTTTTAGCTTTAGTTTTTTTTAAATAAAAAAATACTTTTCTTATTCATCGAGGGAATGATTCAACAAGGTGATATCACTATTATAAATATGTATGCACCAAATACAGGGGCACCAAGGTTCATAAAGCAAAAATTACTCAAAAACAAAACAGGAATAAACTCCAATTCCATCATAGTAGGAGACTATAAAACACCACTATCATCTCTAGACATGTCATCCAGAGGATCAGCAGGGAAATAATGGAGCTTAACAACACCATAGATCAACTAGGCCTTACATCATTATACAGAACATACAGAATATACATTCTTCTTGGCAGCCCACAGAACCTTCTAGAAAGTAGACCACATATTAGGACATAAAGCATGCCTCAACAAATTCAGGAAGATCAACATACCCCTCTGGATCATATCAGACCACAATGCATTAAAGCTGGAAATTAATAATAGGAGAAACAAAGGAAAATACACCAACTATTGGTGACTAAACAATATACCATTAAACAACAAATGGGTCATTCAATAAATCACAAAGCAAATTCGAAATTTTGTAGAAGTAAATGATAACGAAAACACAACACACCAAAACCTGTGGGACACAATGAAGGCAGCTCTAAGGGGAAAATTCATAGCACTAATTACCTTTATGACAAAGACAGAGAGATCTCAAATCAATAACATAGCCACCACCTAAAGGCATTGGAAAAACTAGAACAATCCCAACCCTAGGAGCTCAAGACAAAAAAAGATAATTAAGATCAGAGCTGAGTTTAATGAAATGGAAACTAAGAAAACAATTTTTAAATAGATGAAATGAAGAGCTGGTTCTTTGAAAAGATAAAGAAGATCAACAAACCCTTGACCAATCTAATTAAGTGAAAAAAAGAGAAGGCCCAAATCAACAAAATCAGAAATGATCAGGGAGAGGTCACAACAGACCCCAATGAAATAGAAGGAATCATCAGATCATGCTTCCAAAACCTCTACTCCACAAAATTGGAGGACTTGGAAGAAATGGATGAATTCCTGGACACCTACCACCTACCAAAACTAAATCCAGAGCATATAAAGCTCCTAAATAAACCTATCACATCTATCAAGATTGAAAATGTGATTAAAAAAAAAACTCACCAAAAGGAAAAGTCCAGGGATGGATTCTCAGCTGAATTCTACCAAACCTTCATCATAGAACTGAAACCACTCTTTCTGAAGCTCTGTGTATGTGTGTGTGTGTGTGTGTGTGTGTGTGTGTGTGTGTGTGTGTGTGTGTAATTGGAGAAAGGGGAATGCTTCCAAAATCATTCTATGAAGCTACCGTCATCCTAATACCAAAACCAGACAAAGATACAACAAGAAAGGAAAACTATAGACCTATATTCCTGATGAACTTAGATGCAAAAATTCTGAACAAAATCCTTGCAAACCAAATAAAGCAACACATCAAAAGTATTATCTATCTCTACCAGGTAGGCTTCATCCCAGGATGGAGGGATGGTTCAGCATACGGAAGTCGGTCAATGTAATCCACCACATTAATAGACTCAACCACAAGAACCACATAGTCATCTCAAATGATGCAGAGAAGGCCTTCAACAAATCCAGTATCACTTCATGACTAAAACACTGGAGAGACTTGGCATAGAGGGCTTATTCCTCAACATAATAAAGGCTATGTAAAAATCTCCTGAAGCCCAAATCATACCTAATGGGGAAAGACTTAATGAGCTACCGCTAAAATCGGGAACAAGACAGGGATATCCCCTCTCACCACTGCTCTTCAACATAGTCCTAGAAGTCCTAGCCCAAGCAATAAGACAGGAAAAAGACATAAAAGGAAAACAAATTGGAAAGGAAGAAGTGAAACTATCCCTTTTTGCAAATGGCATGATCCTATATATAACAGCCCCAGAGGATAGTACCAGTAAGCTCCTGATGGTGATAAAGCCTTGTAGGAAAGTGGCAGGATACAAAAGTAACACACAAAAATCAGTAGCCTTCCTGTATACAAATGGCATGCATACAGAAAAAGAAATCATCGAGACTGTCTTGTTTTCAATAACCTCAAAAAAAATCAAATACCTTGGAATAACACTAGCCAAGGATGTGAAAACCTTGTATAATAAAATCATAAAAAATGCTCAAGAAGGAAATAGAAGAGGATGTGAAAAGAAGGAAAGATCTTACATGCTCCTGGATAGGTAGAATTTATATTGCGAAAATGGCAATTCTTCCAAAAGCATTCTCCAGATTCAATGAAATGCCAATAAAAACCCCAGCTTCATTCTTTACAGACATAGAAAAATAATCTCAAAATTTATTTGGAATAGCAAAAGGCCCCTGATAGCTGAGTCTATCCTTAGGGGAAAAAAAGCCTCGTCAGGTGGTATCACCATTCCTGATCTAAAGACATACTACAAAGTCATAGCAACAAAAACAGCATGTTACTGGCATAAAAAACAGACAGACAGACCAATGGAACAGAAGTGAAGAGCCTGAGTAACTATAGTTACTTGATCTTTGACAAAGGTACCAACAAATGTTCACTGGCAAAAAGATAGCATCTTCAACAAATAGTGCTGGACAAATTGGATAAATACATATAAAAAAATGAAACTAGACCCGCTCCTCTCACCATGCACAAAAATAAACTGTAAATGGATCAAAGACCTCAACATAAGACATGAAAGCCTGAAAACTCTGGAAGAAAAAATAGGGGGAACTCTCCATGAGATAGGAATAGGAACAAACCTCCATTAGTCCAGGAAGTGCAACAACCACTCAACCAATGAGATCTCATCAAGCTAAAAAGCTTCTGTATAGACAAGCGTACCATACATAGAACCAAGAGCCAGCCATCAGACTGAGAGATAATCTTAGCCAGTCATAATTTGGACAAAGGTCTAATATCTAGAACTTACAAAGATCTCTAAAAATTAAGTAATAAAAAGTCAAACATCCCACTCACAAAATGGGGCACTGGACTCAACAGAGAATTCACAGAGGAGGAAACACAAATGAGCTACTCTCACTTAAGAAAGTGCTCATCATCCTTAATCATCAGGTGCCGCAGACCATTTAGAGGGAGACCATCACTGCGGGAGAACCAGGGAGAAGGCTCGAGGAGAAGTCAGGAATTGGCGAGGAAATGACAGACAGACACACAATTAAATGCTGTGCTGCTGCGACTTTATTTTTGTAGCTTTAGTGTTTATATATTTTTACAATCAAGGAACTTGGCAAAGCAGGCTAAGTTCATACCATTAACTTTTGCAATTATTCAGAATCAGCAAGAAAACATTAACAGAAGAAATTAATATATCTATTTTGTGTATCACTTCCGCGACTAGTTCATTGTGGTCTCTTGCCCAAAGCTGTGATCTTAGAATTTCTTTGAAACTTGTCTTGCGCCAGTAATCACATCTGTGAAAAAGCTACTGACCTGGGTCACGCTTTCCTTCTATAAGCTCTTGTATGTAATTGTTTCATCCTCCTATCAAGGTTAATAATTCTCTATAGAAACCGTCTCTGACCACCAGTATTTCATGGAAGGCTTTACATTGTCTAAAACTTGTTTTCTTTCATTTTTTGTTAATCAGACATCAG
>PVHP010006781.1:0-59192 GCA_004024765.1 Zapus hudsonius | reverse complement strand
CTTTCTTTCTTTCTTTCTTTCTTTCTTTCTTTCTTTCTTTCTTTCTTTCCTTTCTTTCCTTTCTTTCCTTTCTTTCCTTTCTTTCCTTTCTTTCCTTTCTTTCCTTTCTTTCCTTTCTTTCCTTTCTTTCCTTTCTTTCCTTTCTTTCCTTTCTTTCCTTTCTTTCCTTTCTTTCCTTTCTTTCCTTTCTTTCCTTTCTTTCCTTTCTTTCCTTTCTTTCCTTTCTTTCTTTCTTTCCTTCTTTCTTTCCTTCCTTCTTTCCTTCCTTCTTTCCTTCCTTCTTTCCTTCCTTCTTTCTTTCCTTCTTTCCTTCTTTCTTTCCTTCCTTCTTTCCTTCCTTCTTTCTTTCCTTCTTTCTTTCCTTCTTTCATTCTTTCCTTCTTTCTTTCCTTTCTTTCTTTCTTTCTCTTTTTGTTCATTTTTGAGGCAGGGTCTCACTCTAGCCAAGGTTGACCTGGAATTCACTATGTAGTCTCAGGGTAATTCTCTTACCCCTGCCTCCTGAGTACTGGGATCAAAGGCCTGTGCCACCACACCCAGCTCTCATTGGTGCCACTTCTGAGACTTCCTGTTTCTCATCTTCTTTTCACTCTGATTCTCATTGTTTCTTTCTGTATCTTTTTTTGGCTTCTAATTTCTCACTCCTGGTTCTTTAAGTTAAACCCTGGTGTCCCCTGAAATAGAACCAATACCCATCCTTAACTCTCATCAAGATATAATTTAGGGGCTGGAGAGATGGCTCAGCAGTTAAGGCAGTTGCCTCCAAAGCTTAAGGACCTGGGTTTAAGTCTCCAGTACCCAGGTAAGCCAGATGCACAAAGTGGCACATTCATCTGAAGTTTGTTTGCAGAGGCTAAAGGGCCCTGGTGTGCCCATACTTTCTCTCTCTCTCTCTCTCTCTCTCTCTCTCTCTCTCTCTCTCTCTCTCTCTCTCTCTCTCTCTCTGTATTGCTCTATTTATAAACAAACAAATAAAATACTTTTTAAAAAGATATAATTTAGGGGCTGTGGAGATTGCTCAGTGATTAAAGGCATTTGATTGTAAAACCTTCCATATCCTGGGTTCGAGTCCCCAATGCCCATGTAAGTCAGATTCACAAAGTGGCACATGCATCTGGAGTTTGGTTTGCTATGCCAAGAGACCCTGCCCATATTCATTCTCTCTCTCTCTCTTGCTCTTACCTTCTCTCTCTCTCCTTGCAAATAAAATAAAAATTTAAAACGATATAATTTAGCCTTAGAGATCTTCCTCCCCAAGTCTGTAGGCTGGTGTTATCGTGGCCTCAGGTCCCTGACCTTGGCTAATGGGATAATGAAGAAATGTCTTCCTCCATTTACTGTTCACATGTATGTTATTGGTCCCTTTCCTAGGTGACAATGGCTGAGGCAAATGGCAAGAAATTGGGGTGAGATCTGCTGAGCAGAAGACTTGTCCTGGTCCCAAGTCCTGAGTGCATCTCTTCTGTGTGCTCAGGTCAAGGCCTCTGCAATGAGGGCTGCCTGCTGGACAAAGAGTGCTTAAACTGAATGCAGTCTGTCTCTGGTGGACCATGCAGGTGGTTAGGGACACCATTTACCTCCTCTTGTCACTCCAGTGTTCTCTAGGTCATCTTATCATTTGCTGACTGGTGTTGGGTCACTGCATCACTGGGTTTCAGACTGTGGGAAAAGGAGAACATGAAGAAATCCTTCCTGGGGTACAAGTCCCAGATCCCCAAAGAAGTACTTGGGGATATGGCTGGCCTGGGAAGGATCCTGGATTCCAGTACACAGTTATCATCCAGAAGTTAAGGGAGCTGAGGTGATAGGCCGCTAGCAACCCTGTCCACTCTGCACACCAGGAAAAACCATCACTACGGAGGCCTTAGGACCAAGGCTGCAATTGTTCCTAACGACCTTCTTCTATTTCAAAGGACCAGGAGTTCCTTTGGAAATAACCCATGTGGAGGGAGGAATCCATTCTTGCTGATTTCAAGAAAAAACAGCCAAGATGGTTGAAGAGTAATAATTCATGCCAAGCATGATACACCCCACAAGAATGGTCAGCCTTAGCCTCACAGGCACTGGCCTACAACAAAGAGGAGGAAGTGGGTCAAACCAGAAGAGTCCTTGTTGCAGTCATTTTCGTTGCTGGTGGGACAAAGCACCTGAGGAGAAGCAGCTGATGGGAGGAAAGGATTTATTTTGGTTTACAGTCTTGAGGGGAAGCTTCATGATGGCATGGCATGAGCAGAGGCTGGACGTCACCTCTGCCACAGCAGGTGGAAATCAGCAGCAGGAGAGTGAGCCGAGCTCTGGAATGAGGGAGCTGGCTGCAATATTCCTAAACCCTTCCAACAACACACCCCCTCCAGCAAGGCTCCACCAGCCAAATTGCCATCAACTGGGGACCCAGCATTCAGAACACATGAGTTTATGGGGGATAACTGATTTAAACCACCACAGTCCTCAGACACAGGAAGGAAGCATCCTTAGGGATCTTCAAAGCCACAGTCTACCAGGGACACTAGCTGAGGCTGTCCAGCATTGACCGAATCCTCTGATTGGCCTCCATTTGTTGGGCTCCATTGTGTGCAATTTTTTCAAGACTTTTTAAAAACTTTTTTCTTTGTTTCTTGTGGTAGGGTCTTGCTCTAGCCCAGGCTGACCTGGATGTATTCTCAGGGTGGCCTCGAACTCACAGCAATCTTCCTACCTCCGCCTCCCAATGTGTCTTAGCCACACTTGGCTAAGACTTTTTATTTTTGAATATGTGAATATATGACTGGCATGTGCGTGAGAGTGCGTAGAGGCTAGAGGTTAATATCAGATGTCTTCCTCTATTGCTCTTCCAGTGATTCGGCTACATGGTTTGCCAGCACACCCCAGGGATCCTCCTGTCTCTGCCTCTCCAGCACTGCAATGGTGTACCACCCCATACCTGATATTTTGCATAGGTGCTTGGGATCTGAACACAGGTCCTCACACTTGGGTGGCAAGCACTTTACTCCACCGAGCCATCTCCTTGGCCTCTTCATTGGGAGCTAAGTGATGAGTATGTGACGGAGGACGGCCAACCAAGGTTTATTGGAAGAAAAATCTGACCCTGAGCACACAGGTTAGATTTCTCAAAAAGACACATAACTGCTGCAGACCTAGTGCTGATATTCTGTCTCTGAACACATCTGCTGGATACATGGGAGGTTATGTGAGGACATTTTATATATATGGTGTCCAGTGTTATACACTGTATATACAATATATATTATATATTATATACAATATAATATATGTATATATATAAAATATATATTATATATGTATATATACAATATTATATATATATAGTGTGTGTGTGTCTGTGTGTGTGTGTGTGCGCCCACACACAGTTGTACAACACCCATTGTGGAGGGCAGAGACAGCTTCTACAACTGTCAGGAAATTCAGATGAAAGCCTTGCTGGTGTCTGTGATCTAGATTCTCCCCCAGGCTGTCCTGGCTGGTGTGTCCAGGTCTGGCTGGCTGCTTCATCATTATGGGGTGGAACCCTGAGCTCTCAGGCACAGGAAGTCCTGCAGAGAGAAGGGGAGGAGAGGCCAAGATTGTAAAGGACAGCACACATCCAGGGTTGCAGCCCTGCCTCCTCCTCACATCCTCTCACCCAGCCTGAGCAGTGGAGGAGACAGGGCCAGAGAGGTTAAGTGACTCGCCTGGGCTAGACAGGGAATAGCTGCTCCCTTCTCACTGTCCCAGCAGAAGGGAGTCTCGGGTGAAATCTGTCAGCTTCCTGGAATTTCAATCCTGACTGTCAGAGGGATGAGGTGGGCGGGAAAGGAAGAGCTGGGAGGGGCAGCAGCGGATGTGAGGGAATGGACAGCATGCTTGAATCAACCACTCCAAGAACAGGGGTTGTGCAATGGTGAGACATGCTGGTGTGTGGGCGTTTGCCATGCAGCCAAATGGTATGTGACTGCAGAAGGCTCACCCCTGCACCTGACTGGAGATCCCCGCTGGGCTCACAATGCACACCTGTCTGCTCTGTCTTTATGACTGCATTCAGGTCCACCACAAGGTCTGTAGTCATAGCATCTGAGGCTTCATGTGAATAAAACTGGCTCCTCTGGCTCTTTAGTGGGAGGCAGACTTTTAGGAGGGACAGATCCGAAATGTGCAGTATCACACAAACAGTGCTTTTTATCCTGCGATGGGCTGGGGGTGGGGGGACGACATGGACTCTGGGGAAGTGACTTTTAAATTGCTGCCAATAGAACAAGATTTGTCAGGGGAGCAGGCAGGATAGAGTGGGGGTGATAAGAGCTGGGTCTGGGGGAACGAGGGAGGGAGAGGTTGAGGAAGTCCTCAGAACCACAGGAAGGAGCTGGGCAATGGCTCAGTCAGTCATGGGCTGTGGTGCAAATATAAAGACCTGAGATGCTACAGTTCAAATCCAATGGTTTCTGCTGCAGAGTTCTCTCTTGCTCAGGGAGGCCCGTCTCTGTCTACTTAGGCTGTAGGCTAACCATACAAAGCCTTGCTTACATTATGGAGGGCGATGTACTCTGTTCAAAGTCCCTGAATTTCAACATTAGTGTCTTCCAAACCAACCTCACAAACACATCTGGTTGTCAGGGCCTTGCCAAGTCCACACATAAAACTAATCATTATAGCATCATCTATGGGATGTGTCACACGATCAGAACTGCATTTCCTGGGACCCTGTGGCTGTGGTGGAGAATGGGCTGGAACAGACACGTGTGGAGAGATGGAGAATGCAGCAACCATGGGAGGGGCGAGGACCACTGTGACCATGGTGGGGGGAGGCTGACATTCCGGCTCTATTTTGAGATGGGTTTGCTGCCTAGAATTACAGAACTTGAAGACCCAAGGATAGAATGAGGAAGCTGGGGTGCGTGGGGGCAAGTTTTGTGGTAAGCAGCTGGATGGGTGGAGGTTGAAGGAATATCCTGGGTTCCAATGACACAGGGCAGCCCCTGGGGACAGTAGCTGAGCACACCACCTCCTCCCTATGTGGGCACTGTCGCACTACCAATAACGACACAGAAGGTCCCCTCCCCCTGCGCCTCCTGCCTCAGGTTGGGTGCTCAGCACTTTGTCTCCCAGTTCCTTTCCAGGACTCAAAGCCACGCTCATCCTGGCAGAACCCATCAGCTCCTGGACTAACTCATGCAGACCACAGTGACTTCTCTCTTCTCTGAAATCCCACAGTGTTTATTATCCAATTTAGCAAATGGCTTGTTCATTGCTTTATTGTTGTTTAATTTTTCAGTGGATATTGGTGAATGCCAGCAGCCTGGGCCACCGGAAGATGGGGTTATTTGGGTGATGAGAACTTGGAGGCTCAGCTTAAATCGTAGTGCTTTTTATGGGTCATTGATTTCATATATTTTATTTAAAAAGTGAAGCTGTCAGACTTGGCTAAGGTGCAGAAACAAGAAAATCTTGAGGCCTTGAAGAAGCAAAGGTTTGTTTCTTGTTCACATTTTATGTTCTTTATGTCTTTCTTCAAGTTCTGGTTTGGGGGCTCCAGGTCTGTCCCATCCGTGGCTTTTCCACATTGGTGTTTTCTGATTTCCTTGATCCATCCAGTCCTCATGGGGTCCTAGAGGGTAGGAAGATGGAACAGAGGACTCTTTGTGAAAGATTTCCTGAGCAGGAGTACATCACTTCCTTCTATCCCATTGGTCAGCATATAGTCACGTGTCCTTGATGAGTGCAGGAGGCTGGGATATAGACTTCACGGTGTACCCAGAAAGATTTGTGATATTGGCTCTTTCATAGTACTTGGTGTATTCTTTCTAAATTTATTGTGTGGTATGTGCATGTGGTGTGAACAGAGTGTCAGGTGCCTGTGCCCTTTGTATGCATGTGTCACTGACAGAGGACAGCATCGGGTCTCCTCTGTGGCTCTTTTTCACTGTTTCCATGCAACAAAGTCTCTCACTGAACTTGAAACTGCAAATTCTCCTTTAGCCTGGCTGGCCAGAGGTTCTCCTGCCCCCACCCCTCTCAGGCATGCATGACCATGCCCAGGTTTTTGCACTTTTTTTCCCCCGTGGGTGCTGGGGATTAGGCTCAGGTCTTCACGATTGAATAGCAAGAACCCTTTTCTGCAGAGCCATCTCCCAGCCCAGTGCTCGTGTATCCATGCATGCTGAGTGTATCTTTTATTTGTTCACTCCATGAACTCAGGAGTTGGTGTGGCCCTGGATGGCACAGGGGAGAAGAAAGCTTGTAGTTCTGGGCTTCTCAGACATTGGTGCACTCATGAATTCAGGAACAAAGTCATGCATGAAGTTGCCAGGATCCTAAAGGACCTCAATGGTGTGCATGGAGCTTGGTAAGTTCCTATTGGCACTGGAGGGCACTCAGCATGCCCTGATGTGAGGACAGGTATTGTTGGGTGAACATGGAGATGTAGGCTTTAGGAACATGGAAGAAGGTTGTGGAGGCCCAGGGCTTGCCAGGACCCTGAGGGCCAAGGTCTGACTCAAGGCAATGCTCCATCCAGGGCTCTTTCTAGAACCTTACTTCTTGGCTGCCACATGGCTCGGCAGCTGGAAGGTCCCTGCCATGCACTCAGTGACTTCCAGCACTCAGAAGGCCTCCACATGCTCTGCTGGGTTCAGTCCACGTGTGCTTCCTCACGTGTAATTTCTGAGAAGTCTAGAGGTTCTGTAGGCAAACAAGTGGTTCAGATTGATGGTGTGTGTACCATGATATGTGGGGAACATAAACATGCCGTGGTGGCCAGCTGTGTGGTTACTTCTTGGGCCAGTTCACGATGTCCTCCTGTGCAGGATGGGTTGCCTTGACTTTCTGTAAGTGGGTGTGGGGCATGTGTCCATGTACACACAAGGTGTTCATGCACATATACCACACATATACATGTCACATACACACACGAAGTGTGCAGGTCTTCGTGGTCCATCTGTAACCTTTGCATGTGAGGACGCCTGGCTTCTCTCTATTTATCCTAAGTAATCTTGGGTTTGATTCTAGTTCTGGGATTGTGTGGACAGAGAGCTTTGTTATGAAGAAAGTTCACAGAGTTATATTTTGGTGTTATTTTTATTTAAAATAATCCCTAAAACATTATATATTTGACAGTGTTTTGGCACAACCTTGGGACCTCCCAGAAGAGCCAGCTGGGCTGTTTGCATACTCACCTCTCCTAACCCCTGCCTTCTAACAAACTTAATGTTTTTGCCTTTGGAGCTTTTAAAATGTGAGACAAAAACCGAGGCCGAAAAGAATGTTGAATTCTCCTGTAGCTGTGTTCACTTCTCTGAGCCCAAGACTGCCATTTTCAAAGACTCAGTGAAGATATCACAGGGAGGGATCTTCCTTTTTACAGACAGGCCCAGGGAGTGGGAGGGGTGGGTTGGAGCAACGAACCCAGGAACCCTTGACTTTGGGCCAGTGTAGGGCATTTAGGGACAATGGTGTTAAAGTGAGAAAGACTCAGGAGATACTGGCTCAGCCAACTTACCTTAAGCTTTTTCTCATCAACCTCAGTTGTATGCGGTGGAAAGTGAAGAAATCCCCCATGCACAAGGTCAAAGGTAGTAGGGGAGTCAGAAAGAGTTAACCCCACCCTAAGCACGAGGACAGTGCTGGAAAGATGTTTCTGACACTGGCATTGTAGTGTCATCTGTTCAGAGAAGCAAGGCTTGGGCTGGGGTATGATTCCTACACAACAGAGTTTGCCCAGAAGAAAAAACTGGGCTTCTCAAATTCCCTTCAATGAATGCATCATGTCTGGGAAGAAGTTTCCTGGGCAAATTCACTTGGGGTAGATGTGGAGCCTAGGGGCTGTGTGGGCAGTAGCATCTTGCCTGAGGTCTGGAAGCTTGTGGCTCCTCTGATGTGTGCCTGTGGCTCGGGCAGGGCAATGAGATGCAGGAGGAAGTGGTGAGCCCAGTCTGGGCACAGGATGACATATGTGCATCAAATTGCAAAACTCTGATATGTGGCATTGGGCAAACCTTGCCCTCTGTGTCTGGAGTGCAGAGACTAGAATGCAGCTAGCTTCTCCTCTCTTCCCCACATGGAGCACAGGGCTGTAGGGAAAAGCTCCAGGAAGCACCAGGGAGAAAATATGGGAATTGTTATGGGGCCAGGAGGTTGAGTGGGAAAGGAGAGGGGTACTCTGTTTTCTGATCTGTGAGATGGGACTTACCACGTAACACATTGAGAAGACCAGAACTAATAAGTCCTTCATATAAAGTGGGTGGGAGACAAGCACTGGACCCCAATTACTAACAGGTAGGTTTGGTTCTGGAGGATTAGGAAGTTTTGCTGTGCATAGGTGAGGCAGGCAAGCCTAGGAACCCTGGACACTGCTTGGCTTGGGCAATAAACGGGGTCTCTACTATACAATGCACCTAGCAACCTGTTGGGAACCTGAGACCTCCACCTGTACCATTCTTCACGCATGCTCTGCTCCCCACAATGGACTAGTTGTCTCCTCCCCTTGGCACCCATTATCCAGATCAGTACTTATTCAAATGTATTCTTAGGTAGATCCACTATGGACACAGCAGGGGGTCATCCAGCGTGAACTGGTTTTGGGTACCTGCAAACTGTGTCCTCTAAGTAGACATTCAGGGAGAAGCCCTTACTTGTCATCTTATTTCTATTATAATAAAATGATCATTTAATTAAAATCAGATGCATGCTGGGATGGGACAGGCACAGTAGAGGAAAAGGTTACATAACTCAAATCTATCAATCAAACCAGAGGACCACCCAAACTACCTCCCAAGCAACTGATCCATCCTCCCCTAAAAATCCTATAAAGAGAAGCCCAGTCCACTTCCTGAGGTCCTTGGGTATTCTCCACTTGAGTGCCCGCTGCCCTCTTGGTAGTGTGTCCAAACCTTCACTATCGCTTTGCTCTTAAAGTTTCTTGTTGCTTTACTACTTGTGTGTGATTCCCTCAATTCTTTGAGAATGCTAAGAATCTGGAAACACACACAGGGAGGAAGAGAGAGAAAGAGAGAGAAAATGAACACACACACTGGTAACAAAGGATAAACCAATATGAGTGAGTCCTTGAGAACGGAGTCTCCATGGCCCAGCCCAAAGGACCTGAGGACCATGGGTGGGTGGGGGTTGTTTTCCCTCCACTTCCTCTTGCTGACCATGGGGTGACCAACACCCAGAAGCACAGATGACTGAATATGGGGCGGTCGGATGTTCGTGGCTCATCCTTGATATTAGATTTCGTGCGACAACATAAACTCCAAAGAGCAAGCAGAGCTGACCCGTAATGTGTTTATAATGGTTATTAAGAAGGGAGGTGACTTCTTGGGCATTCCACAGTGTGACTCAGCTCTGTTTACCCCCTCCGCTCATGGACAACTTGCTGGAAACTGGAATCCTGGGGGTGGAAAGCTGAACTAGCTGGAGCCAGTATGGTAGAGGGGGCAGAGGGCATCCAAGGGCCAGCAGGGCATTGGGGCCATTTTAGCTCCACCCATCAGACCTTGAGCACCTCCGCTTCCACACCTCCAGAGGGGGTGCTCCTTGTCTGCTAAGGTACCCCATCAGTAGACATGGGTGCCCCTGGGAACAGGCTGCAGCTCTTACTCATGTCCTTAGAGCCAGCCCAGTACAGGATAGACTCTAGAAATGTCCATTCAATTCACTTCAAGCCCCATCAGATGCCTTCCTCCAGCTCTCCTTCCTGCCTTTCAGACCTGAACTCAGCTGAACTTGGCTTGCTAATGTGATCCTCCTGCCTCTGCCTCCGAGTGCTGAGAGCTGTCCTTCTAGGTCCACATTCACAGATCTAACCCCACCGCCCTCAGGCCCAGCAGGATGGAAGGATGCTTCACTGGACAGCAGTCTCGCTGTCAGTAATGGGGATCGGGGTGTGCTCCGAGGCCCCCTGTTCCTATGCAGAGCTCACACCGCCCCTTGGGTTGTAATGAACCATGCACCCCTCCTTTCCTGGATGGAGGCTGTGCCAGCATCCGTCCTAGCTCTGCTCTGTGCCAGCCTGGAAGGGAAGTAACGGCCCAGCATTTCTTTGTACCTTTCACTTGCCGTGATTCCCAAGAGCATTTGCTCCAAGTCCTTCTTACATTTTATTATTTTATATTTTATTTTATTTCTGGCCCTTGGCAGGCAGTCCAGCATGTGCTAAGATATGACTGCGCTGCCTCTGAGGTTGGGGACTGTGGTGGTATTAGGGTGTTGGGGTGAGGGTGTTGGGGTGGTGGTGGTGGGGTGCTGGTGGTGTGGGGACAGAGGCAGGTGGTGGTGGTAGGTTGGTCCAGTCACTCTCTGGTGGCCTGAGGTGGTGTTATAAGGTATTATAAGTTTCAGAAGTCCCATGTTTCAGTTTTTCTTCTCTAGCTTCCTGAAGGCAGGCCATCTCCTGTGGCTAGGGCACTCGGAAACATCAGAACTCTGCTCCTGTCACACCTTGTCACACCTTGGGTCCCTTCAGGTAAAGAATCAAAGCTGCTGCAAGGATGCAGCTGTGAGCCGACCAGCTCCAGAGCTTCTGAGCCGGACCTGAGTGTCCTGAAGATATGTAAGCCTCAGTGGACAATGGTCCTGTCCTCATCTGAGAGAGACTGCCTGCTCCAACAGATCTGAGAGCAGAGCAAGCACACAAGGTGTGCCCTTCTCAGGTCCCAGGGGGCATCATCTGATCATCTGGAGGCTGAAGGCCTCCAGAACTGTGAGCTAAATAAACACCTTTCTTTTTAAAACTATTTTGTTTATTATTTATATGCACATTTGTGCACGTGCACAGATACACAGAGTGAGGTATGGGTGTGCCATGACCTCTTGCCACTGCAAAGGAACTCCAGATTCATGGGCCACCTTGTGCATCTGGTAACGTCTTTATAAAGTGACTGGCCCCAAGTAACTTGATATAGCAACTGAAAATGGACGAAGATAGCTGGGTACCCTGCATGGGCCATGTTACTTTTGACCTCTGAGCCTCACACCCAAAAGACCCTCCTCCAACCCTGATGTTTCTTTCTTCAACTGGAGCTCACCATAAAGCCTTGAAGGTTTGCTTAGGAGCTTGCTTCTCCTTGGATCTTCTGTGCTCCTGGCCCTGTCCTGTGCCCTCCCCCCACCACCACCCGTTTCTCCTGCACAGCTCTAAAGTTATCTGGCCCGGCTCCAATCCATGAGATTGGTACAAAACTGTTCTGGAAAAGTTTTCAGACTTGAACTCAGCTGAACTTGGCTTGCTGATGTGATATGCAAGGAGACCAGGCTTGGCAAAGGCCTCCCCTGGTGGCCGAGAAAGCCCAAGGCCATGATAGCATGACAACTGGTAAAGTATCCAGCATTCTTTCTTTCTGGACTCTTTCTGGCTGCCAGTCGGCTCGTGTGCTTTTAATTTGTAAAACCTCGTTCTATTGTGTGTTCTTCACCAGCACTGTAATCCTGTTATATGCACAGCTCTGGAGACTTCCCACCCTCGTCTCTTGACATTATATCACAAGCATGACTCTCTCAAAGTTGGGCTCTGTGAATTTCTTTTTAAACAGTTGCGTAATCTTCCACAAGTGCGCTTATCATCGTTTACGTAATCTCTTCCCTTGGACATCCAGGTTGTTTCCACATTGTTGCTGTTATAAATAGCAGTGTGGCCACATACCTGGCTGTGTGTGGAGAGAGAGAGAGAGAGAGAGAGAGAGAGAGAGAGAGAGAGAGAGAGAGAGAGAGAGAGAGAGAGAGAGAGAGAGAGATATGCAGGACCACCATCTTAAGAGGCCACAAGTACGTTTTGCTTGGTCATCGAGCATTGATCTACCTTTTTGCTTTATACGTGATGAGAGGTCAAGTTTGACTTTCCAGCTTCTTTTTTAAAATTTATTTATTTTAAATTTTTTATTCATTTTCAAGGAGAGAGAGAGAGAGAGAGAGAGAGCGCACCAGGGCCACCACCTTGTGGGTCTGGCTTATGTGGGTACTGAGGAATTGAATTGAATTGGTCTTAGGCACTAGAGGCAACTGCCTTAACAGCTGAGCCATCTCTCCAGCCCTCCAGCTTCTTTTGAAGAAAGAGAAGTTCAGGGTCTTACATTGCCCGCAGTCCAGCATGCCACCAGCTGCTGAAACCCTCCCCAAGAGGCAGGAGCTCTGGCCTGGATTCAAATTCCCACACTGTCTCCCGTTTCCCAAATAGGGTGCTCAAGACCAGCACTGTTTGCCACTGCGCCTGCCCTGAGCCATTTCTGTGACCCATTCTTTTCCAAAAGGGGAGAATGAGGCAGACAGAATGAAGGGGGCCTTGGGACGCAAGAGAGATGATGTGAGAGAGAGCCTTTATCTAGGTGGAATGAAAGAATCTTCCCAGCACTTTGTATATGTGAATGAAGAATCAAGGGGCAGGGACTGTCAGTCACCTTTGGTGAAAGTGTAAGACCTGACCGGAGGCTCCAGAAGCCTCTTTTTGTTGGGCTTCTGTTCACATCTGCCCCTGGATCTGGAAGGGGTCTTTGGTCCTCTGTCTTAAACCCCATCAGATGCCTTCCTCCAGCTCTCCTGCCTCTGTTTAGCACCTTCTTGGCTGCCCAATATCATTCTGCTGGATTCAACTGTCATGCCCATCTCCTGGGAGGTGGGAAAGCTCTCTCCCTGCTTTACCAGGCACCTTTCTCTCTCTCTCTCTCTCTCTCTCTCTCTCTCTCTCTCTCTCTCTCTCTCTCTCTCTCCTGTGACTCTCTCATTGCATCCTGTCTCAACAACTTGGCGCCATTCACTCTTCAGTTTGGGACTTAGAATGTTGTTGCCAACATTGCTTTGTATCAATGTGTAATTTCTGGGGCTGGAACGATGGTTCAGCAGTTAAAGACAACTTGCTTGCAAAGTCCGATGACCCCAGTTTGATTCCCCAATACCCACATAAAGCCAGCTGCACAAGGTGGCGCATGCATCTGGAGTTTGTTTATAGCAACAAGAGACCCTGGGTATGCTCGTTCACTTCCTCTCTCTCTCTCTCTCTCTCTCTCTCTCTCTCTCTCTGAAATAAATAAATAAATAGAAATATTTTAAAAATGTAATTTCTAAGTCTTGCTATCACCCCATCAGACCATCAGAGATGCTCTGAGGCAGTTTTTACAGGGTGTTAATATTCAAACAAGGAGAAAAAGAGTTATTATTCTTGCTTCTCTCACACTTCCTCATGACATCTGTCCTCTGTGCTCAGAGGAGCCGTCATTAGACCCCTGCGTGCCAGCTAGCGCTGTCTCGGGATGGAGTCATTGAGGGCTGTGGGTGGTGGGTTTTCATGGTTGTCAGGTACCAGGCCATTGATTGGGGAGGGAAGTTTTCCAACTAGCACACACACACCAGAGAGCTCACGGTTAGTTATCTGACCCCATGTCCTG
This sequence comes from Zapus hudsonius, assembly GCA_004024765.1. Classification (NCBI taxonomy): domain Eukaryota; kingdom Metazoa; phylum Chordata; class Mammalia; order Rodentia; family Dipodidae; genus Zapus; species Zapus hudsonius. Next base: position 45,825 of record PVHP010006781.1, on the reverse strand, counting down.
AGTCACTGCCAGCAGCTCTCCAGTAAGCAGAAATCCCTGAAGTGATTAGCCAAGGGAAGGATTTGACTTTGCAGCTGTCTTCCTGATGCTAATGTGATTATGCTTTCACTATCATTGTCCCCAGGCAGGAGAGGAGTCTCCAAGGATATCTGCTAATGCGCATTAGGCCTGCTGCCAGCCCTGCCTTCTTGAGGGAGACCTTTTGTCATTTACACCCAGCAGAGGAGGAGCCAGCAGATTATTGGAACTGGGAGACCTGATTCTTGAATCTTCAAGTCTACTTCCTGGAGTTTCTACTCAGGGTCCCCTGAGATGCTGGACCTGCAGGCTGGTTCTTGGGTCTGTATGTCCCCATCCCCACTGTCATGGTTTGATCCAGGTGTCCCCCACATGTTCTGGGTAATTGATCCTCAGCTGATGGAGCTGTGTTGTTGGGGGTGGGATTTTGGGGGTTATAAGCCAGCTTCCCCTTGCCAGTATTTGGCACACCTTCCTGTTGCTGTTTCCAGTGCTGTGGCAGAGGTGATGTCCACCCCTCTGCTCATGCCATCGTTTTCCCTGCCAGGATGGAGTCTCCCCTCAGGTCCGTAAGCCAAATAAACCCATTCCTCCACAAGCCACTTTTGTTTGGGTTCTTTCTGTGCAGCAACTAGAAAGCTGACCGCAACACCCACCTTCTCCAGGGACACAATAAAGGACAGTGGCTAGAAACTCCTGCACCCATTGCTCTCTCATCCACTCTAATTAGCAAGGTGCTTATTACAGATGGTGGACATGCATCTGAAGGATAAAGGCATCTACTTTGGGCTGTGATGCAGTTTATGGTGCAGCCAGAGAAAGAATGGACACTCCAATTTCTACTGGCATAAGAGGAACAGGTTCAACACAGCTCTATGGAAGAGACCAGCAAGTCAAGAAGTGCTCACCTGTGCAATAGTGGCGCCAAACCTAGGTGGGTAGTCAATGGCTTTCAGATTGGCTAAGAGATCTGCTCAGTGACAAGGAACCCTTAACTGGAACTGAGATCCATGGAAAAATCTTATGGAGACCAAGAACCCAGACTCCAAGGGGAAATTCCCACTACCAGAGAGCTACAGAGAGGCTACAGCCATTAGAATCTTGCCAAATTAGCAATGTTTGTCTCATTTAACCTATATTGATCTCACTCTCTGATGGAGATTCTGTTTGTATTTTTCAGAAAGCAGTGAGAGAGCTGTGGACAATGTGGACAACCCAGTTCCACCAACAAGCCATGGGATGATGCTGACATCCTGGGAAGAGATGAACCACCCCTGGCCTATCATCTAGGCCCCAAATGAAACCTATGAGAAAATGGTGAGATAAACTAGAGACCTATCACCACAGCAAGTCAGATAACCCAGGAAAGGTCAATGGAGACAGACCCTGATGACACTCAACACAACCCAAAACAAAGTCCAGAGACACTTAAGATCTCAACAATAAAGCTGACTTAAAACTCACCCACCATGACTCAGGGAACTGAGCAGAAGAGGGGGTGGAAAGAATATAAGAGCCATGGTGGGGGAGAATATCCAGAGACATTGCCCGCCTCCCCAGCAACAACACACAAAGTGGGGGGAACTGGCTACCTCTTGTACAATTCATACTCCCCACCCCGTGGACTGGTCCAGTATCCAGTATGGCCATCGAAGAGGATCCCCAGTGGATTGGGGACAGGAAGGAGGGAAATGGGGGTTCCATCATAAGATTTGCTCATACAATTATCTAATTATGAATAATAAAGATATTTAATTAATAAAAAATAAAATAAAAAAGAGGAACAGGTTCATTCTTAGCATCCAAGTTTGTGTATCCCTCTGTGCATTCAAGAAGGGTTCAGGGTGCAAGTACGCACAGACTCATGGAGGTGGCACCCTTCTTGAGCACATCCAGTTAAGGTCAATAGCACTTGCTTTCCTGTGTGACTGGAAGAAGTCATCTCTTTCCTATATTCCTTTTCTTCTTTTCCTTTCACCTATATAGATAGATAGACATTTCTTTTTTCACTTTAGTATTATATGTTTATGTATTCATGTGTGCATTAAAAAATTGATGCAAAAATTACATACAAGGAATTACATTGATCTTAAACGAAACAATCTGATGTGGGCTTTGTGTGTGTGTGTGTGTGTGTGTGTGTGTGTGTGTGTGTGTGTGTGTTTGTGTGCGCATGTCAAGGCCATAAGACAACTTTGGGTGTTGTTCTTCAGGACCACCATCCACTTTTATATCTTCAACTTTTTTTTTATTAGTATTATCCATAATGAGATAAATTCAATGAACAAATAATGAGTTGTTATCCCCATTTCCCCAATGCCCCTCTTCCCTGTCCCCAATCATCTGATGTCCTCCTCCATGGACAGTCTGGATCATTCCATGGGGGTAGGGGATTATGGATATCCTAGGAGCCAGCCCGGTTCCACCCACCTTAGTGCAATGTTACTGAGGGGGGTGATGACTCTGGTAGTTCTCCCCCACCATGGCTCTTACAATCTTTCCGCCCCCTCTTCCGCTCAGAACCCTGAGTCATGGTGGGTGTATATCTTCAACTTTTTAAGTTGACCGTTTTCACACATGTATGTAGTGTTTATTACCTCAGTCATAATTCCCTCCAGTTACCTTGCCTCCTCTGGTACCCCCACTCCCTTCCCCTGAATCCCTTCTTTCTAACCAGCTCCTCTTCTTCTTTGATGTCCTTTCTATTCTCCTCCATCATCCATGATGACATATGGATGGGCCCAATATTGTGCAGGATTTTTGCCTGCACAGTCCAGTCACTGTGAGGTTATGAATGCAACAACCACTCCACGTCTGGAAGGCAGTGATCCAAAGCACTCCCCCTCATTCTCTCTATGTTACCAACTCCCAACCAAGAGAATGACTGTGTGTCATTTTCCTATTTCTATAGAAAGCTTCCCGGTGGCCCCTCACATCAACCTCCACCTCTCCAAGGCCCTTGCTGACTGTCAGCACCATGGACTATTTCTGCCTGTTCTGAAACTTTAAAGAAAGGAATTGTACACTGCGTGTGCATGCGTCTGTGCATGTGAGCATGTGTGTGTGTGTACATGCTTGAGTATGGACACATATGTCTTCTTCTGACAATGTCATGACTAAGAGAGCTTTCTGCATTGTTGTGGGCATTTGGGTTAATTTCTACTTGTTCTGTCTTCATTTGGAAATTAATGGGATAATACTATCTCATTGTAATAAAAAACTGCATTTGTTTATCCACTAATCTACTGATGGATATTTGGGTTATTTCCATTTTTTTTTCTTCAGTGCTGGGGATTGAACCCAGGGCCTTATGCATACTAGGCAACTACTCAAACAATGAACTTTATACCCTAGCCCTGGTTTGGAGATGTTTTAAATAAACCTACTATAAACATTCATTTTTTTTCATTAGTTTTAAAATTAGGATATGAAGTAATGGGTTTCACTATTGTGTTTTCATGCATACTTTGTGTATTGGTCAGGGTTCTCTAGAGGAACAGAACCAACAGAATGAATTGAAGTAAAAAAAGGGATTTATTGGATTAGCTCAAGGCAGTCCCACAATAACAATCTGCAAGGAACTGGTAGCCGCTAAATTCACATGGCTGGATGCCTCCATAGTCCCAATCTAGCACTGAAGGCATAAAGGCTTCCTTGGGAGCTGCTGGTCTTTAGTCCAGGCTGGAAGGCTGAGGAAACTTTGTTCCAACGTCAATGAAGAGATGCACAACAAACACCAGCAGCCAGGCAGGCAGGGGAAGAGATTTCCTTCCCCTTTATATAGCCTTAGGGCAAGGTCTTGCAACCCTTTCCCAGACTTGTTGAGTTCCTGAGTCTCTGGAATTTCCTTCCTGCACTGCCCTCCCCAGGAAGGGATGTTTGTTTCAAGTTCAGCTGAGCCTCCTTACATCCTGCCCCCTACTGAGAGGGTTGCCTTCCTATAAACAACCTCAGAGATCCATCCAATATTACTAATAGGTCAAGTTGACAACAAAACTTAACCATCAGAAGTCCACCCCTTGTCAACTTGACATTAAACTATATCTCTTTACATCATACTTAATTTCCAAATGAAATCAGTAACAAGATCATAAATCTGCCTAACATGATATAACTATCCGATCATGTACAATTGCAAATGGTGTGAGGCTCAGAGGTCAAAAGCAACAAGGCAGGGTCCCTTGAGAAATGCTTAATCCCTAATATCTAATATGTTAAATATAAATTCAACAATGTATACTAATGATATAATCTCAATATTAATAGAGACATATAATAGAGAAATAGAGGAAAAACAAAGATATTGGTGTACATATGCACAGACATTCTTAGCAAAGTAAGACAAAAGAAAAACACTCATGGCAATTACAGCCTTTGGTTTTGTAATTGGTCACATGGCCTTAGCTGGTAATGGTGACTACCTTCTTCTACTACTCATTCTTTATTTCCTCCACCTTCAGCAAGCACCTCAGTAGGTCTTGGCTCTTTATCTGGAGGGGTGACCCACACTTTCATTCCTGATGGATCTGGGCCATTTTCACACTGCCTTGATTGGGGTGTTAGTTTCCCATTGACTTTGATAACAGGGCATGGTAACACCAAGAGGCGCCCTATAGAGTTTCCTGCACTCCAGACATACTCTTCCTTGCCTCCATTGTGGAGGAGTCGTCCAATTTCTCCCAGGTAGTCTGGATCAATCATTCCTGCTAACACTGTAACTCCTTTCTTGGCCTGTTGACCGGAGGGCATCAGGAGCCCAAAGTGGCCAGGGGGGTGTCTTAGCTTCCAGTTCAACGGAATGTTCTTTGTGCCTCCTGGAAAAAGCACTCCCCTCTTTGGAGCCAAGACATCTAGGCCAGGGGAGCTTAAGGTTTTGGGAACAGGAAGCAAAAATTTGGCTAATGGGCTGATGGTAAGTGGTACCATTCCCATTTCCACCCCTTGATTCTTGGACCCATGGATCCGGGCTATAGGAGAAACAGTACATATGTAGGACTCTGGTTCAGAGCATTCACAGCCTGCTGGAGAACCCTGCCCCAGCCCTCCAGGCTAGTGCCACCTAGTTGGCGCCGTAACTGTTTCTTTTAAAAGGCCATTCCACTGCTCTATCAAGCCAGCTGCTTCAGGGTGGTGGTGTGACAGTCAGGTGTGTGTAGGGACCACCCCTCCCCTTTCAGCCCCTCCCCTTGAATGGGAGGTGTTTAGTTAGAGCTACAACCTATGTGCTAAAACTGATTGGTCAGATATGAACCAATCAGCTGTCCCTCTAACGCACCTGGGGAGGACTTAAAACTAGCTTCCCTAGAGGAAGTAGCCCCTCTTCCCCCACATGGCAATGGAGCAGGACTGCTGACCCAGGCCTCAGTGAGGTAAGGCCTGTACCCCTACCCCAGCTAATGGCTGGGGTAGGGGGGCAGGCTCCAGACCTTTTCTCTCATGAACCTTTCTTTCTCATAAAGGGAGCTTTCTGTTATCTTTTTTTGGGCTGTTTATCTAACTAAATAATATAAGCTCTATGAACTCTCTGACACGTGTTTTCCCCACACTGGTGGAAGGAAAACTCTAACTTCCCACATGATGACTGGGAAATTTCCCCATCCAACTCCCCTTTTCCTAATCTACTAAATTAGAATAAGTGTGTAATTAAAATTTAATTCTGTCCATGTGTACAATTCTTTGGCATTAGAGGACAAGAACTTGGAGTAGGAGGAGGGGGAAGGGAGGATTCCAAAACACTCTCTCTCTCCCCAAGTTGCTTACGAATATTAATTATCAGCAACCCGTATCAGTGGGGCACATGGAAGGAGCAGTGAACTCCATGATCAAGAGCCCACTGCTGCACTTCGTTGGCTGTGAAGTGAGTTCCTTGGTCTGAAGCAATGCTGTGCGGAATTCCATGATGGTGGATAAGGCATTCTGTGAGCCCATGGCCATCACACTTTGCTTTTGTTGATCCTCCTCCTGCTCGCCCTTCCCTGACTCCATGGCCAATTTCCCTCAGGTCCCCTTCCTGTCCCAATAGCTCCCTATACCTTCTCATTGCTGAACACAAGACCAACCAGAAGCGGTTTATGGAAGGCAAGGGTTTATTTCAGCTTACCGTTTCAGCAAGGTTCTACCTCCTAAAGGCTCTGCAAACTGTCTCTAAGTAGGAGGCTTAGTCATGAACACGTGAGGTTATGAGGGCCTTTGTTTTTTTCCAGGTAGGGTCTTCTATAGCTTAGGCTGACCTGGAACTCACTCTGTAGCCCAGGCTGGCCTCAAACTCACAGAAATACTCCTACCAAAGCCTTCCAAGTGCTGGGACTAAAGGTGTGCACCACCAGGCCCGGCTATATGAGGGGCATTTTATATTCCAACCTCCACACCCTCCTTCTCCTTTCATGATACATGTACCCAGTTACCCTCCCCTCTTACAATCTTTTTCCCCTCTTATAATTGCTATAGAAATTCCCCGTGACAGAGAGATAAAGCCATGACAGCAAGAGGAGAGTGGAGTTTCATTTATTATTATTATGAATTTACGACAATGAATTTATGCCAGTGGGCCAAGCCTAGAAAAGGCATTGGTCCCGAACACTAGTTGACAAAGGGTTCTATAGCTGGGTACAGAGATGTGTACGGATGTGACATCACACATGCAAATTAACAAATCAGAACACAAGAGAGTGGCAAGTTTAAAATGGGTTCCAGAGAAGTGCAGATAAGCCTTTATCTGTTCTCACCTCCTCCCCTACCTTCCTTTCTTGATCAAAGCTTGCAGTCTTCACAGGCCAAATGGCAGGGCAAGTTAAGTCACAAGTTGCATTTGGTTTCCAATGGTTTCTGGTTATAGATAACCTCCCCCCCCCAGCATAGACAAAGGAGTGACAGCAAGCATTCTCAGACCTCAAACATTTGTTGTTTCTGTCTCAGTAATCTTCCAAATTTGAGCAATATTCCTTCAGTAGTGTGTTCTTCCAGCAGCAATATCTCAGTCTTGCCTTACATAATTGCCCTTTCAGGTTTCATGTACTATACCCGCAACCCCTATACATACATACACACATAAATTAATTTGTAAATTAATATATGTAATATATATATCTATACATGTAAATTAATATATATGCATACAAATTAAAATATAAGAGCCACATCTGAGAGAAAACATGGTATTTTTCTTTCTGAATATAGCATAGTTTAACATAATAATTCCAAGTTCCATCCATTTTCTTGCAAATGCCATGCTTTCATTTTCTTTATGGCTTAAAAAAAACAACAACAACCCAGTTAGCAAAGGGCATAGAACCTCTATAGTGTGGACATTATTATACAGAACTTTTTGTGAACATCTGCTTTCATTTTTTTTCCCTTGGGAAACTACATTGAAGCAGAATTCCTGGTCACAAAGTGAGGTTGCGCTGAACTTTGTAGGAAGCTGTGTGAGCTTGTGCATGTGAGCAGGTGTTCTGTCAGCATACACACAGTAAGTCTATATGTTTGCCCACATTTGATTTTGTTAGATTTTTAAACTTTTAGCCCTTTATGTGGTTCTCATTGTGGTTTTAGTTTGCATTTTCCTAATGACCAGTGTGGTGGTTTGAATACGAAATGTCCCCCATTGGCTAATGTGTCTGAAGAGTTGTTCCCCAGCTGTCTAAGAAGGTTGTGGGACCCTTACCAGGTGATGATGGCTTTCTGGAGGAAGAGTGTCACTGGGGGGCAGTCCTTTAAGGGTTCTCTCTCTCTCTCCTCTCTCTCTCTCTCTCTCTCTCTCTTTCTCCTTCTCTGCTGATGTGATGCTGTAATAGCAGTGTTCTGCTCCTGCCAGGCTTTCTCCACCATGGTGGACTCTACCCTCTAAGCTGTAAGCCAAATAAGCTCTTTCTTTCCCTAAGTTGCATCTGGTTGAGGGTTTTGTCCCATCGATGAGAAAGAAACCAATATAACAAGAAATATGTTACATGGTGGCATGTGCTTATTAACTGTAGCTCCAGTGTGGTAACACAGGCCTATGATCTCAACACTTAGAAGGCTGAGACAGGATGATAGTGACTTTGAGGTCAGCCTGGGCTACCTAGCAAAGCCCTGTCAGATAGAGATAGAGAGAGAGAAAGAGGGAGAGAGAGAGAGAGAGAAAGAGCGAGAGAGAGAGGAGAAAGACAGAGAGAAACAGCCCACAAACCAAAAACCTCACGTGTATACCTTCTTTTGTGAAAGGCATTGCTTCATGTTTATTGTGGTATCTTTTAATTATTAGTTATATTTTACAATATATCCTGGATTCTATTCTTCAATGCTTATTATGTAAATATTCTCCTCCAGTCTTTGTGTTACTTATTCATGTTAAAAGAAATAATGTCAGGGGTTGGGGAGATGGCTCAGAGGGCAAGTGTGCTTGTGTTCAAGCAGAAGGCCTGACTTTGATCCTTGGAACCCACATGAAAAACCAGACATGGCCACATATGCCTGGAACCCCAGCACTAATTGGGGTGGAGACAAGAGGATCAGAGGAGAGTCCTGGTCAGCCAGTCTGACCTAAAATGGAAGCTCCAGGTTCAGTGAGAGACCCTGTCTCAGGGAAGTAAGGTAGAAGAGTGACAGAGAGAGCCCTTGGCATCCTCCTCTGGCCTTTACATGTGTGCATACAGGTTGTGTGCATGTGCACACACATGCATGGACCACACACATACACACCAGAGAGAGAGTGAGCGAGTGAGAGTGAGAGCGTGCGTGCATGAGAGAGAGAGAGAGAGAGAGAGAGAGAGAGAGAGAGAGAGAGAGAGAGAGAGAGAGAGAGAGAGAGAGAGAGAGTCTTTGGGTAGGCAGAGGGCATCTTCACTTGCCAGTGCCTTGTCCTGTGCAGGAAAGCTATCCCTACCCATGCTAGGAAGACATTTTCCCAAGTCTCTTTTAGAATTTCTGCTTTAGCCTTGGTGTTGAATGTGTGCCATTCACCACAGATTAATTTTCCTTCGTGTGTGGAGTTGTGAAAGGCCTCTTGCTGGGGGGCACTTGGCAGGGCCTGGGGAACGTCACATTCTCTCAGCCCTGCCAAGCATGACAAGACACACCCCAGTGTTCCCAGGAATTTCATTTGTGTGGCCTTTCAACAGTGCCCCATTCTAGAGCGCTGTAAGAGTGTCACTTGTCCTGGGATAGCATCCAGCAGGCCAACACAAACTCAGAAGGTGTCACCTTGTGGTTTCTGGCTATTACTTTTTTTTTTTTTAAGATTTATTTGCAAGGAGAAAGAGAGAGAGAGAGAGAGAGAGAGAGAGAGAGAGAGAGAGAGAGAGAGAGCGAGCACCAGGGCCTCTAGTTGCTGCAAACAAACTCCAGATGCGTGCATCACTTTCTACATCTTGCTTACTTGGGTACTGGGGAGTTGAACCAGGGTTGTTAGGCTTTGCAGGCAAGAGCCTTAACCACTTAGCAATCTCTCCAGGCCCTCTGGCTATTTCTTCAGATGAAATGGGCCTAGAAAGGAAACAAGGAGATATCATGTCGCTGTCACATCTGAGTCAGTCTCCTCTCCAAGATCCAGTGGGTCATTTGACGCTGTGTTCCACTAGTGGAAGATGTTTTCGAACAAGAATGAGGGGCCTCTGAGAAGTCCAGCGACCACAGAGCCACCAACAGGAAGTACAGCTAGTTGATTCTGGCACTGGCTCAACTTTTTCCTTGGGGTTCCAAGTTCCAACCCAGGCAGCTCCTTCTGTATAAGGTATGGGTTTCCCCTCCTTCTCATCGTGTGTGATTGAACTCACCGTTTCAAACTTTGCTTCAGTACCTCCTCTTCCATAAAGGCTTCCTGGATTTCCTCTCCCGAAATGCCCCATCGCTGGCCCATGGGCATTTGCTCTCCTATTTTGATGCCAAGCAGTCATGTTAGTGTGAAAGCAAATGAAAGGTTACAATAAATGCCAGGATTAAAATGGTGAGGTTGGGAACACCAAGGAAGAGAAATGAGAAGGCTCCGAGCTGAGTTCAAGGCTGCCAAGTGGACCAGCTAAAATAAAGGACAGGACTCTGGGAAAAACACCTAGTCTGTCTTGTCAGGCTCCTGTTGGCTCCTTGAGGAACATGTTCTAGTTGCTGTCACCCCAGGACACTTCCCAGCATGATGGGTTGTCAAACCTTTATCCATTTAATGTATCTAATTGTAGCAGACTGAATTGTGGGTAAGAAGGGCTCATTGTAAGCAGACTGGATTGTGGGTAGAAAGGGCTGCTTCTAAGAAAGCCTTCACCTGTTCCAGGAAGGGGACCACCTCAGATGGCCCCAGGGACAACGGGAAGAGGAAATGGTGCAGCAAGCTTATAAATTCGTATTGTAGAGGCAGCCTTGGGCCACTGGCCTTGGCTCTATCTGCCCTCCACTTAGGAAGCTGTAATTTCTGTGTTTGCTTGCTCACCTGATAAAATAAACCTCCATTATTTGCGCGTCTACCTGTGTCCTGGGGTAAATGCTTCTTCAAGGAGCATGGGAACTGGGGCTTGTTGGAAGTGGAGTGGGTGTGGAGAGGAGGCATAGCTCAGGTTACACAGTCTGTCGATTTGCCTCTCTGAGCCTCATCTGAAAAGGGGGGCTCAGAAGGAACTTCCTGGCAGGTTGTTATGGGAAGTAAATACAGTGATGTCTGCAAAGTGCTATGGAACAGGCCCACCCTGAACCCTCAGCCCATGTCTGTGGGCCACAGTGAGGACAGGTACCAGGATTGTTTAAAATTTAAATTTAATTTTATATATATTCTAAGAGGTTATACTCATTTATCCCCTGGCCCCTGCTCTCATTTCCCTGGGGGTCCTCCTCTGTGGGGTTATGGTATTCACTGTGGGGGCATGAAGGCCTCAGTCAGTCCCTGTGGGGTGGGGAGCAGGGTGGGTGGGGACCGAGCCTCAGGGTGTTCCTACTCACTCTGTGGCTCTTACAATTGTTCCATCCCCTCTTCCTCAGTGTTCCCTGAGCCATGGCAGGCCTGTTGGTGGTCTGATTTAGTGTTGAGTTCTCTGTTTCTTTGATGGGTTTTGATTGATCATTTTCATTGATCGTTATGTCTGCTGTCATCACCCTGGAGCTGGTTGTCAGGCTGGCAGTAAGAGCAGTGTTCATGTCAGAGATTCCTCTGTGATTTCTCCTGGGCCCTGGCAGATGTGGCAACGATGGCATAGATGACCAGGATTCTATGATTACTGTTTTTTTTTTTGTTGTTGTTGTTTTGTTTTTCGAGGTAGGGTCTCGCTCTAGCCCAGGCTGACCTGGAATTCACTTATATAGTCTCAGGGTGGCCTCAAACTCATGGCTATCCTCCTACCTCTGCCTCCTGAGTGCTAGGATTAAAGGCATGCGCCACATACCCGATTTAACTAGGTTTTGAACTATTGTGGTTATTTATATTTCTATCTCCTTCTGTACTGCACCCTTCTAAAAGAAAGATTTTATGGCTGATTTCTTTTCCTCAACCATCTACCAAGTAGCTCATGCTAGGTTTCCATGGCTGTGATAAAATACCTGAGCCACACAATTTAGGGCAGGAAAGGTTTATGTTGGCTCATGGCTTAAGTAGTTTCAGTCCATGGGTAGATAGCTCCCCTGCTTCTGGGCCCAAGGAGACACCGAGCATCATGGTGGAGAATATGCTGGAGCAAAGCTGCTCATGCCATGTTGGGAAGCAGAGAGAGAGAGAGAAAGGAGACAAGCTACGACCTTCAAAGACATGGTCCTAGCAACCTACCTCCATTGCTAGGTCCCCCCCTTGTAGCTCATTCACCCATCATACACCCATCAACTGATTAAACGGAGGAAGGGAGCCCCCTCCTGACCCACTAGCTGAGGACCAACCCCTCCACACATGAGCCTTTTCTGAGGACACCTTATATCCAGTCCATCATATACCTACACACAAACACACTCAGTTAATGTCTTTTACAGTGAAAATGAAAATGAACCAGACCTTAAAACTGACGTGAAAATGCATCTCTTCTCAAATGTGAAAGGCTCACAATTTCTGGGCTCACCCAGAGGGTGAGCGTTTTATGAGACTGTGTGTTTGTCAGGTTTCTGGGCTGTTCTTTCTTGAGCCTCTCTTGTCAAGGGAAACGTGGGGCTGGCCCAGCTCTTTTTTTTTTTTTTTTAATTGCATCGTTGCATTCTTGTTGATGCTTTGTTGTTGCTGAGTTCCTGGAGTCAGACATCACAGGATGCAGGCTGGGAGGCCAGGGAGCTCTTAGTCCTGTTTTGGAAGTCAATTCTACCCTGCTTCTTAACCACTCCCCACTTCTCCACACTGAGCTGGCTGGGGAGGGAACGGAGGAAGGGCCAAGGTCAATTTCACACACCACCCATGGATGTATGGGTCCACAGGGAACTGGCTGGCTATGTTTTCCCATTCTTGGCTCCTGAACACAGAAGTGTTTGTCCCTCAGAGCCACAAGCCTAGAACAATGGTCAATGATTTATTTGGTAACATGTGTTGGAGTCCAAAGTGTTGCTAAGCATATAAAATAGCGGTCCTCCCTCCTCTTTCCTGGTTAGCAGTTTCTAGATATATCCAGGAGGAATTTTGTTCAGCTTCCATAAACTTTCACAGTACTATTTGAATTTCAACTTCTCCTTCAGTTTTCCTAACCTTTACCTCACGATTACTGTACCTGTCAATCTGTTAGCTACAGGAGACCAATGACACGTGAATTTTAAAAATCCCAAAGATTAAAAGATTTATCATGCTGGGCGTGGTGGCGCACGCCTTTAATCCCAGCACTCAGAAGGCAGAGGTAGGAGGATCGCCATGAGTTTGAGGCCAGCCTGAGACTACAGAGTGAATTCCAGGTCAGCCTGGACTAGAGCGAGACCCTACCTCGGAAAACAAAACAACAACAACAAAAAACAAACAAACAAACAAACAAAAAAAAGATTTATCACATCCATTCTATAGCACCATGCAGAGTTTCAGTCTAAATATGAAGACTCTCTTTCTGGGTGTACCCAGGCTGGGGACCAGCCACTAGGGAGGACCCCTTTACCTCCTGTGGCTCAGCATTGCCCAAAACCCTTTCTACACCAGATCCAGGAAAATAATTTCTAAACAAATTCTTCCCCCAAGAGCGAGAGTTTTCATAACAGTCCAAAGAGTCATGAAGTGTTTGTTCCCCCAAAATGAACTGGACACAGACCAGCAAATAATTTATGCCTTGTCAAGCTGTGGGGGGATGTTTAGTATGCTCCTTTTAAAATCAAATTGTGTGGATAATTTCCATGTTATTTCAATGACAGCGTATCACGAGCATTTTCTTACGTCATTAAATGCCATTTTTAAATGGTTGCCGAGTCCCACATTAAATTAATGTTACATAATTGATTTATCCCAAGTATTATTGTTGAATGTTTAGAATTAGTGTATCTTAATACAAGCCATAAATTTATCTGTCAAATACACAGGAAACTCAATTGTGTCCTGGGTCTTCTAGTAAGAAATCAAACAGTCATGACCTTGAAGGAGCCCCAGTCTTGGGGTGGGAAGGGGAGGGAAATCTCATTATCTTTGTATCAGAGCAAGGAGAACTCATGGGCTAGGCATCTCTAATGGCTGAGGGTGTACCCTAAAACCTGCCACCTCTCTCTGACCCTAAAGTGAGTGCTCAGGCCCTAAGATGCCCCCACTCACTGGATGTGTGTCTCTGTCAGACCAGGTGTCAAAAGAACCCCACTTCCTCTCTTCCATCTTCTGAGATAAGAGGCTCCACCCACTCTGCATGCTAGACTCAGCTGATAAATAATTATATATTATTATTACATTGGTATGTGTATGGAGTGTGTGGTGTGTGCACATGTGTGTGTGTGTGTGTGTGTGTGTGAATACACACACCCCTGGGGAGGCCAGAGAGGATGTGAGGTTTCCTCTCCTCTCACCCTTGTGTCTGTTTCCTTAAGACAAGTCTGTGGGTGGCACTGACTGACCAGTGAGCCCTAGCTATTCTTCTGGCTCTGCTGCCCTCAACAAGCATGAGTGACCATGCCTGACTCTTTTCACATGGGTGCTGGGGACCAAACTCAGGTCCTCTCCCCAGCCCGCTTAGCTGGTCAGTTTTAGAAACACACATGCCAGGGCTGATCAGTATCACCAGGAAAGGAACCTGAATGTTATGCTGGAAGATACTTATCATCAGTAATCACTAATGTGATTACATGTGCACATAGGTTTATTAGGAATTCTACCGGCAGAGGGGATTCTAGAACATCACTTAATAATAATTGAAATCTTCTCTACTTTTTTCTTTTTGTAAATTGCATGATATTTTCTTACAAAATGATATTTTCTTATAGAAAACTTTCCGCAAGCCATGGCCAACCTATGGCTGCAGTTGATAAAGGAACCTCATTCTGTTCATGAGTCAGAGGAAGCAAGGAATATGTGTCAGACCCTTGCTCATTAGCAAAAACATGGTTGACTTTCTTACTGGATTACTTTTGTTGGATTTGTTTTGAATACTAGAAGAACCCCCCTCCTCTCTCTCTCATATATATATATGTATATATATATATGAGAGGGAGGGAGGGAGGGAGAGAGAGAGAGAGAGAGAGAGAGAGAGAGAGAGAGAGAGAGAGAGAATAGACATGCATGTCAGGGCCTCTTGCTGCTGCAAAGAAACTCCAGACACATGTGCCACTTTGTGCATCTGGCTTCACGTGGATATTGGGGACTTGAATCTGGGCTGACAGGCTTTACAAGAAAGCACCTTTAGCCTTTAACTGCTTAGCCACCCCCCCTGCCCAGTGCCTCTAATTACTTAAGTGTGAACAAGCAACAAAGTAGAATTTGAATTCTGTAGAATTTGCCTGCTCCCCTTGTGTCATGGTTTGATCCAGGTGTCCCCCACAAACAATTGAATGTGTTCTGATAGATCGATCCTCAGCTGATGGCAGTTTGGATTTTACAACCTCGATGAAGTTGTGTTGTCAGGGGCGGGCTTATGGGGTTATAAGCCAGCTCCCCCTTGCCAGAGTTTGGCACACCTTCCTGCCGCTGTTTGCAGTGCTGTGGCAGAGGTGATGTCCAGCCTCTGCTCATGCCATCATTTTCCCTGCCAGGATGGAGTCTCCCCTCGAGTCCGTAAGCCAAATAAACCCATTCCTCCACAAGCCGCCTTTGCTTGGGTTCTTCTGCGCAGCAACTAGAAAGCTGATGGCAACACCTTGTGTTAATTTTCCTGTGGCTGGTTGGAAGCTACTGACATGTGACCTCCTGGAATTCAGGAATGGGAGGAGTCATACAGTCCCTCATATCATTGTATGGGCTTTCCAACACTCGGACCCACTCACAGACCCTGCCCCCTAGAGTCACAGGAAGTGGTGAACTGTAGGCTATGATGGCTTGTATTTCCACCACTTTTCAGGAAAGTATCTACAGTGATGTGTGTGCAAACTTTTTTTTGTTGCTTTGTCTTTAAGACTGGGTCTCACTGTGTGACCCAAGCTCTCCAGGAACTCAGTCCTCCTGCCTCAGTCTCCTGAGTGCTGGAATTACAGTTATACATCTTGTTCTGTGCAAAACCTCTGAAAAGGTCACAGTAAGTTCTTACATACCAGAGAAAAGGGGTGTTTGTACTCTGTGGGGCCTGATCAGGCCCATTCCCAAGCCCCCCATCCCCAGGTGATTCTGATGGTTGTCGTGGTTTGATTCAGGTGTTCCCCATAAATTTATGTGTTCTGAATGCTAGGTCCACAGCTGGTGGCAACTTGGGAATTGGAGCCTCCTGGAGGCAGTGTGTTGTTGGGGGAGGACTTATGGGGGTTACAGCCAGCTTCCTCTTGCCAGTGTTTGGCACACTCTCCTGTTGCTGTTGTCCACCTGATGTTGACCAGGAGGTGATGGATGTCCAGCCTCTGCTCATACCATCGTTTTCCCTGCCATCATGGAGTTTTCCCTCCAGTCTGTAAGCCATAATAAAGCCTTTCCTTCTATAAGCTGCTTCTGGCTGGATGTTTGTTGCAGCAAGGAGAAATTAACCAAAACGGATGGCTAGCAGGAATGGAAACCCACCACCTACAGAAAATGTCTTTAAGATTTTTTTGTGTGTGTTTGTACTTGTGCGTGCATGCACGTGGAGGTCAGAGGTCAGGTCAATATTGGGCATCCTTCTCAGTCTCTCTCCATCTTAGTCTTTGAGACAGATTCTCTTGATGAACACAGGGCTTGCTGACTTGGTAAAGCTAGCTAGCCAGGAGCCCCAGGGTTCCTTCTGTTTCTTCCTGTCCAGTGCTGGGGCTTATGGCCAGCTTTTATGTGGGTGCTGGGGATTGAACACAGGTCCTCTTGTTTATGTGGCAGGCATTTTATCCACTGACCATCTCCTCAGCCCAAGACACCTTACATTTTTGTTTG
Source organism: Zapus hudsonius (assembly GCA_004024765.1). Classification (NCBI taxonomy): domain Eukaryota; kingdom Metazoa; phylum Chordata; class Mammalia; order Rodentia; family Dipodidae; genus Zapus; species Zapus hudsonius. The sequence goes on along the minus strand of PVHP010006781.1, from coordinate 29,441 downwards.
CCGAACTCCTTATGATTAATTTGAAAATTATCACCTGTATTTATGTAGATTGAAATGCATTGCTTTGCCTGTAATTTTCAAAATCCTACAGATTACAGCTTAAAAAGTGGTTACATCTCTCTTCGGAATGCATCCTCTGGAACCAAAATACCATACAACTTGATACTTGCTATGGAACATTCTTTTTTTTTAAAAAAAAATTATTCATTTTTCAAGCAGAGAGAGAGAGAGAGAGAGAGAGAGAGAGAGAGAGAGAGAGAGAGAGAGCGCACCAGGGCCACCGCCTTGTGGGTCTGGCTTATGTGGGTCCTGGGGAATTGAATTGGGGGCCTTAGGCACTGGAGGCAAGTGCCTTAACCACTGAGCCATCTCTTCAGCCCTGGAGCATTCTTATAAATACAGAAAAAGTCTATCTTTAAAAGTCATGATTTTATATTGTTCCCATTAGTCTTTGATCTCATCTTTCTGTTCCATTTCTCTTCCTCCAATTTTATCTTTTAAAAATATCTTTATTTACATGTGAGTGTATATGTGTGTTGTGTGTGAATGGGTGTGCCATGCCTCTCACCACTGCAAACTAATGCCAGACACATACATCAGGTTTTTTGAGTTTTTTTGCCTTATGTGTGTACCAGGAAATTGAACTCAGGCCAGCAGGCTTTGCAAGCAAACACCTTCACCCACTGAACCATCCTCCCCAGGCCCTCCCCCTCAATTGTATCTTAATGCGACACACTCTTTGGGGAGCATGAAAAAAATGAATAAAAATAGAAATGTAGGCAACTCTGATAGCTTTTGGATAAATGTTCTAAGTATTAAAAATGTCTTCTGAACTGATGTGTCACTACAGTTATCACTGTTAATAATTAAACATAATATGTTGTAAATTATGGGAATTATGAAGCAAAAAAATTATGAAAAAAATTATGTGAATTATGAAGGACAATGATATTAGAAATCCATCTCCCAGAGGTGGTTCAGGGTTTTCTCCCTCTGGTCACATGTCATTACAGGTGTTAAGTATTGCAAGAAAGCATCGGTTCTCTTTTTCATTTTTATAACTCTGAGTTTTGCATGTGTATGTGTTGTATGTGTGTGCGTGCGTGCTCGAATGTGGGTGCACTCTGTGTGGGGGTGTACATTCACGTGTGTGCCTGTGTGTGGAGGCTGGAGATCAAGGGCCAGTGTTTGCCTCAATGACTGTCATATTTTTTCCCACGGGATCTCTCACTGAAGCTAGAGAATTTGCTTAGCAAAGCTAGCCAGGGACTCTGTGTCTTTGCCTTCCCAGTGCTGAGATTACAGGTGCACACCACCAAGTCTGGCATTTTACTTGGGTGCTGAAGGTTCACACTCAGGCCCTCATGCCTGTGTGGCAAACATGATACCCACTGAGCCGCCTCCCCAGCACCTTTTTTATAGTTTGAGTAAATATTTTGCATTCATGGGAACCGAAGGAGCTTTGCTTCAGATATTACTCCTCTCTTCAGACTGCTTCCAGGTCACGTGTTGTGGAACTCTGTTCTCCAGGCATAAGGTGGCCACTGGTATCTTGGAGTCAGAGCAGTTGTGATTACCCACAGGAGACCTTCACAAGGTTGAACCTATTCACATTCCCTCCTAGCAGGAACGGGGGTGGGGAGAGGGACATCAGAGCCGAATCTGTCCCCTTCCCAGCTACATGTAATCCTGCCCTGGCTTCTCATGCTTTCGGGAGCAGCTGAGTATACAGGAGGACAGTTAACGGATCCAAGGACTACACTATGCAGCTGATGTGAGTCACCACTTGTTTTGGGGTGCACTTTTAAGAAAAGGTTATTTACTTATTTGCAATAAGAGAGAGAAAGAGAAGAGAGACAGAGAGAACTCCAGATGCATGTGCCTCCTTATGCATCTGGCTTACATAGGTACTAGGGAATCAAACTCAGGTCGTTAGGCTCTGCAGGCAAGCGCCTTAACCACTGAGTCATCTTTCCAGCTGGGGTGAGTTTTTTGATGATGTAGCTACCCTTGACATACCCATGCTTTTGGAAGTAACCTCAGCAGCCTCACTGGTTCACAGAGATGGACTCTGTGATCTGTCAGTTTCCTCTCTGACTGTGGCATAGAAATACTCCCCAGGAAAGTCGCACAACGATGTGCCAGTGGTGACATAGTTAACTCATGCCAAGAGGAATTTTAATGTTCTATAAGGACTTTTTTTTGGACTGTAAGCAGTTTACATGGGTGCTGGGGAACTGAACCCTGTCAGGCTTTGCAAGTAAGGGTCTTTGACTACTGAGCAATCTCTCCAGCCACAGTTGTTCACTTTTTAATGCACAGTACAGTCTCAAAATAAACTTTGTTCATTGATGTCATAGTTTAAGATCCCCAGACTCCCGCAGATGACTTTACCAGACCACAGTGGCTGGTAAAGCAGCTGCATCTACTCACCTGCAAGCTCACCTGTGCTGACATGCAAGCTTGTCTCGATCACTTCTAGCTTAACACACGTCCTTCAATTTGAGCTTTGAATGGGCTGGGGCTTGTCCAAGTTCAGCTCAGCAAGGTAGCTACCTGGCTGCACTCAGAACTCCCCATTCATTTCATTCCTCTGTCCCTCCTCCACCCCCTCGGCCTTCCAAACTGACACTGGCATCCCAAAGAGGGCTGAAAATAGCACTTTCTGCACATTTTTTTTTGGGGGGGATAGATTTAGAATCAGTTTCCTCAAATGTCCCTCATTTGGATGCCGAGAGAGGGTGTGACCCCTTCTTTCCTGAAATTCCATCCTCATCCCAGACAGAGCTAGCTCCCAATTTCCCCACCACTTCCCAGGTCACAGGAAGCCTGGACAGGGGCCCCTGCCAACTTTGAAGTGTCCCTTTCCTTCCTGATCGGGGCCCCATGGCAGGCATCCCATCATCCAAAGTGCCTTCTCCACATGGCTTGTTTTCCTTTGCCCAGTGTGGTTCTCAAAATAGGTGGTCGGGAAGTGGTTTGGTTTTACTCACTCAGGGAAGGGCGGCTTCCAAGACATCCTGGGATGGAGATGGGGAAAGGGAAGGCAGATAGACAATTGGACCTTTGGGGTTGGTCATGCAGGTCGGGACATGATGTCTGTTCAGCCGGCTTGGATTGCATTAATCAGCTGGCAGGGGGGGGCAGGGGTATCCTGGATAGAGGCTTCTGTGCATGGGAGTGGCCCGGAGTGCTTGCGGAGGCTTTGTTCGGTCTAGAAACAATTTCTTCTTTTAAAAAATTCGAGTGACATCCACAGTATTATACAATAAACCATCACCAAGTCATAATTCAGTGGACTTTGTCCACCTGCAACACCTGTCTAGTTGGAAAACATGTCATAACCATGGAAGCAAATCCTGTAATCAAGTTTCTCCTTGTCCCTCTCTCCCTCAAGCATCTGGTAACCACAAATCTGATTCCCATTTCTGTGGATTTAACTGTCTGGATATTTCAAATAAATGGAAGCAGATGTGACCTCTCTTCTTTTAATCAGAATATTTCTATGTTCATCTTGGTTGTAATGTCTATCAATGCTTTTTCCCCTCAATTGTGTGTGTGTATCTGTGTGGAAGTGTACGATGTGTGTGCCGTGAGGTCTATGTCTCCAGTCAAGTTGATCCAAGAGCTCCAGGGTTCTCCTGGCTCCACCTCCCATTGCTATAGGCAGGTCGGCATCGCAGATACATGTGTCACTTTATGACTGAACTTGGGTCAGCAGGCCTGCAAGCAAGCATCTTTAACCACTGGGCCATCTCCCCAGTGTCATCATGGCTAACATTCAAGTGTCCATCCAGTCTTTCATTATACTCCCTTGGCTATGCAAAGGGTTCTGCTATGATTATTGGTGCACGAGTATTTGAGGACCCATTTTAGTCCTTTGACATGTATATTAGAAATGGGATTGCTGGGTCATATGACTGTATCAGTTGAATATATGGCTCTATGCAAGGATTCCAGTGTCTGTCCATTCTCACTAACCCATGTGGGTACTGGGGAATTGAACCTGGGTCCTTAGGCACTAGAGGCAGGTGCCTTAACCGCTGAGCCATCTCTCCAGCCCCTGCAGTGACCTTATTGCTGGGACAAAATACCCAGCCAGATGCAACTGATGCATGGAAAGGGCTTATTTCAGAGAAGCTTCATCATGACAGAGAAAGCATAGCAGGCCTTAGCAGGAAGCCTGGGTCATACCTCCAAGTCAATGGGAAGAAAGTAGTTTGAATGAGCTAGCTAACGCCCAGTAGGGCTGAACTCATAAACCTCAAGACCTGCTCCTCCAAGGCTCCACATCCCAACCTTCCCGAATCGCCACCAACTGGGGACCAACTATTCAAAACACATGAGCTTATGGGGACCACTTCATTCAAACCACTATACACTCACTTAACCAGCACATTGAAACTGCTCATCACTCCTTCCTTTGTGTTCTCTGATCTTCTGCCTCACCTTCTCCAGTCTCTTGCCAACCCCCCTCTTGTAGCCAAAACTCACACACTGTAGTGCCCCACAACCCCATCCTAGGCTCTCTTTGTGCTAGAACTTTCCATATAGCAGATAATGACCATCAAATTTCCTTCTGAAGCCAAGATATCTCTCTTTCTGTCTGGACATTGAGCCTAGAAGTTTCACCTCCCTTGGACATATCCCCCACCATATGTGCATCCCTGGAACCGCAAGCATCATGGCCAAGGTGAATGCTGACTCTTCCTTTGCAGATTCGCTTCTCTTCGCAGTCATCCTTTCACTGCATGTGTATTGTTTGTGACTCTCTGCTCTCCAGGCTGCCTCGTTTACATGCCAGTGAATCTCACAGCCAAGTGAGCAGAGGGGACTGAGCCAGTGCATGCACTCGTCATGCGCAGGTCAGAGTGTTCTAGTTTGCATGTAGCTAGTGGCAATGACTTGTGCAACCAAAGCCCTGGGAACCAATCCTAGAAGATGCCTGGCTAGGAACAATGCCTTTCTGCTTTCCACCATAAATCCAGGCAGTATAAAGCCCTCACCAGATGTAGTCACCTGACCTTGAACTTCCCAATCTGCAGGTCAAGAGTTTCCACAGCCTGGAGATTCTTTTTTTTTAGGGGAAGAAAGTATTTATTGAAGTAACAGACCCAGGGGAAGTTAAGGAAAAAGGCTGGCTCCCTTTCCCAGAAGCAAGCAAAGAGAGAAAACACACCACCAGCACCTCAAGCAAGCAAGCACACTGTAACAATGTAATTCACAAAATGCAGAACTGTCAGACCTGGGGTTTCCCCCGGCTGCTGTTTTGCATATGTATCCCTAGAATTTTGCATCCAATTTAGAAAGGGTGTCATGACCCCAGGAGGCCAGGCCAAAGTGACACTTCCTCCAGCCAGAAGCCTGGAGACAATTAACAATTTAATAAACACAATTATAGTAAATTCTATTGGGGGACATTTATTCAAAACTACCACAGGTATCTAATCCATTTTTTTTTCTTTTTTTTTTATTGTCCATAATGAGTTACATTATTTAGTGGGCAAATGATGAGTTTTATCCCCAGTTCCCCAATGCCCCCTTCCCCATCCCCAATCAGCTGGATATCCTCCTCTGTGGGCAGTCTGGATCAGTCCTTGGGGCAGGGAATCATGGGTAGCCTAGTATTCAGCCTGGTTCTCCTGGCCTTAGTATGTTGTTACTCAGGGGCATCATGCCTCTGGATATTCTTCCCCACCATGGCTCTCACAATCTTTCTGCCCCCTCTTCCACTCACTTCCCTGAGTCATGGTGGGTGAGTATTAAGGCTGCTTTAATGTTGAGAACTTAGGGGTCTTTTTGTTGAAAATCATTGGTTTCTGTCTCACTGGGTTATCTTGTGTTGATTGAATCAGCCCAGAGATTCTTGCTTCCCACATTAGGCTGTGAGCATGCCTCCCTCCCCGTGCTACATGATGACCCTGGAAGCCCCCTGCTGAGAGAGCCCTCTACCAAATGTGGTCCATAAACTGTACTTATGGGCTCATAAGATGAGGTCCTGCGGCCGTGTGCATATGATGCATTCATAGGAAGCTTTGCTTTGGAGAGGTGACATAATTCCTTGTAGCATACTGTTGTAGATGGAATCATTCTATACTAAATGTAAGTCATTCGAGAAAACCATCTTTTCTCACATCAAAGCCAGTGGAGGTAGAGACACCTTCCAAGGCCCTTCTCCCACTGCTGTCATTTGACTGTTCTTCCAAAGCTCATTGGTTGAAGCCTTAAATCCCAGTGGAATGGCAAGGAGAGGAGGTAGGGCCCTTAAGAGTCCCTTGCGGGGTGGGGGTGGGGGAGCGCTGAAGAGATGGCTCAGTTGGCAAAGCATTTGCCCTACAGTCATGAAGACCAGAGCCTGCATCCCCAGACCCCACATAAAAGTCAGCTGTGGCAGTAGGTGCCTGTATTCCCAGCACTGGGGAGGCAGAGACAGGAGAATCCTTGGAGCTCACTGGTTAGCTACCCTCACTGAATTTGTGCTCTCCAAGTTCAGCGAGAAACCCTATCTCAAAGAACAAGGTGGGGAACAATTGAGGAAGACACCTGATGTTGACCTGTGGCCTACATATGTATCCACACATGCCAAAAAAAAAAAAAAAACAAAAAAACACCAGTCCATCAGGTTTGTAAGAGAGATTAATGCCTTTCTCTGTGGACCAGGTTAATTCTCTCCAGACTGAATCAGAGTTGGCTGCAATGACAAAGTTGTGCTTTGTGTTTCGACACACATCTGCTTGCTTTTCTTCTACCACGAGGCACAGCCACACGAAGCGCTCACCAGATGCAGCCACCTGGCCTCGGACCTCACAGCCTCTAGAACCACGAGCCAAAAGAAACTTCAGCCTCAGTCCACTTTCTGTTGCTGATAACACACTACCACAGCCCAGGCAAGTCGTAAGAGGTTTACCTTGGCTCACAGTCCTGGTCCAAGGTCAGATTGCCACATTTGGTGGTGATTGGGGGCCTCCCAGGAAGTCACACAACAAGAACCAGTGAGCATATGTGTGTTCTGGTTTCTGTCTTCTAAAGTCAAGATTCCATCACAGAGGTCCCACCCGGATGCTGTGATCTAATCCTAATTAGTTCCCAAAGCCTCCACCCCTGCATCTACCCACTTGGGTGCCTTACTTCATCCCATATACCCAGAACAAGAGAAGGCTCTTCAGCAGGTCCAGGCTGCTGTGCAGGCTGCTCTGCACTTGGGCCATATGTATCCAGCAGATCCAATGGTATTGGAGGTGTCACTGGCTGATAGGGATGCTGTCTGGAGTATTTGACAGGCCCCATAGGTGAATTGCAGAGGAGGCCTTTGGGATTTTGGAGTAAGGCCCTGCTGTCTTCTGCAGACAATTATTCTTTCTTTGAGAGACAGATGTATGTACGAGCCACAAAATATAAATTTTGTTGATGCCACCTATAAATTAAGTGTCTTTATGTTTTAATTTAAACTGGAGGGCAGCTCAGTGATGTAGCACATGCTTAACCTGCACGAGAGCCTGGGGGGTCATTCTAGTACCACCAAAAATGAAAAACAAAACTGGGGGTGGTGGCACATGTGTTCAGGAGGTAGAGGCAGGAGATCAGAAGTTCAAAGTCATTCTCAACTACATCGTGAGTACAAGGCCAGCCTGGCGTCCATGAAATCTTGTCTCACAAAAGTCCAAATAATTTAAATAAATAATAAGAAATTAAAACAAAAAGCTGGATATGTACAATATACAAATGAATAAAATGTATACCAATAACTTAATACCTTAATTATTCTTTAATAGCAAGCTAACACAAAGAGAGAGAGAGAGAGAGAGAGAGAGAGAGAGAGAGAGAGAGAGAGAGAGAGAGAGAGAGAGAGAAAGGTGGGACTATATTTTCCTTTTGCACCTTTTTTTTTCCCCTGATATTTTTGAGGCTGGGTTTCACTCTAGCCCAGGCTGATCTGGAAATCACTCTGTAGTCCCAGACTGGCCTCAAATTCACAGCGATTCTCCTATCTCACACCTGGCTTTTTAGCACCTTTAATGTTAACTTTCTCCAATTTTGTTTTTGCTCAACCAGGGCCCTGCATTTTCATGTCACATCGGAACCCACACACACTGAAGCAGCCAAAGGCAGGCCTGGGTGGAAACCATGAAGGGGGGCTGAAACAATTCAGTAGGGAATGAGAGCTTAAGACTTAGATAATGTGGCTCTGGTTCTAGAAGATTCCAAGCAGTGATTAGAAGATGCTGATGGAGAGATAGTAGAAGGAGCTCTTGCTATGAGTACAAGATATCTCAAAGACTCTCTCCCTTGCCGTTTAAGGTTAGTAATTCTGAGAATTTCTGCCAGAGGAATTTGGGTCCCTTCTCAGAAAATTCCCTCAGAAAATTCCCTGGTCCTAGCACTAGGGAATTTTCAGACTTGAGAAGAAAACATGATGTGTGACCCATGTGTCATGTGACCCTCCGAGGGAGACTGCCTCAAACTGAGCTCATGAATGTTCTTGGGCACAAAGAAAAAAAAAAAAAAAACACTAAAAGCAGCCTCCTGTCCATGTCAGGTTTTTTTTTTTAATAGGGGACCAGCTCAGAGCAGGTCAGACTGCCCTGCTGCATGTGGAAGCCTTCAGAAATTAAAGTTTAGGACCTGGCTCTTGCCAAGAAGGGATCAGGGATCTGCATGTGGACTCTCTCATGGCACTTGTCTGCTATTCAACCAGAAAGCCTCAAGCAGCATGTGCACAGCACGGGGACCATGGCTTAGACTCCAGAGACATGGTGGAGCCCACCACCACCCTCCTTTGAAAGAGGAAACTGAGGTCCATGCATGGCCCATGTTACATGGTTCATCATGGTAGGGACAAGTTTTTTGTGTAACTTGGAAACTTCATGTTGGCACCATGTTACAGTGCCTCAGACTCCGCAGTTACACAGCAGGGTGCCCTGGTTCAGGGTGCTGGGTGCCAAAACTCTTCCTTATAAGGTGGCAAACAGCCAAGGCACTCAGCCCAGGCCTCCAGCTTTAGCCTGCTGCCTCAATTCCTCCCCTAGGACCCTCCAGTCTTTCCCATAATGCCACATTCTAAGACAGACACCTGGCAGAATAGTACCAGAGACCAGAGACTAGGTCCTCCTGTAGCTACATAGCTTGATCTGCGTAACAAATGTCCATATTAGATCTCCATAGTATGGTAGGAGGATAGCCCTGGATCATGCTGCCTCTGCCAAAGAGTGTACCCTAACCCCTAAAACATCCCCTGTGTGTCCAGCTGAGCACCTGAATGCCCCTAGAGTCCACACTTGTACAAGTACCCCAGTCACCGGGCACTCTTGTTCAACCAGCTTGCTGGGAGCTCGGGAGATGGCTCAGTGGGGAAAGAACTTGTCACATGAGTATGAGGACCTGAGTTCATTATCCCCAGTGTCCACATAAATGCTGAGCGGGAATGGTGGTCAGTCTGTCATCCTGTCACTCTGGAGGCAAAGATGGGATTCACACGGTAAGTAGATTGCTTGTCTAGCTGCATCAGTGAGCTCTTGGTTCTGTGAGAGACACTAACTAATTAATAAGGTGGAGAAAGATTGAGGAAGATGCCTGACCTCTGACCTGCACACATGCATCCACACACACACATGCATAAAAACGTGCACACACCACACACATATATCACAACAACAAACTAAACAAACAAACAAAAAAACAGCCTGCAGGGCCTACCCTAAACATAAGACTCTTGCTCATGGGTCAGTTTGCCCAGGCTTTGCAGGTGCTCTGACTGGACAAGTTTACTTTGGAGAAAGAACCACATCCATTCAAATTCAAGGGCATGACAGCTTTAAGCCTCAGCTCTTATGTTGCAAGAACTCACAGCCAAAAGTTCCTGGTGGTCATGGTTTCCAGGTCTCTGAGGTCACTTCCTCCCTTTGTCAGTGTATATGATAGTATTTCCAGACCCTCTTTCCACACATACTGCACTGGACTGGCAGGAGAGGGCAATCAGAGCAGGAGTGATCACACTTCACTGTGCATCCATCTCCTTGTTGAGATCTCAAAACTGTGGGCTCCCCTGGCCATGGTCATCTTCACATATCCATCTGCTATTTTCCCAAATTGGCTTGTTTTCGAAATGATCTGGTAAAGTTCCTAACCAAGACGGATTTTCCACAGGTCTCCTTGTTAAATCCTGGGATTATGATGCAAGAACTGGTCCCCTGGCTTTGTAGAAGCTTCTGCCCTCCCCTCTGTCCCCAAAGCTGTCTTTGGGCTCAGCAGGCATGGGTGTGTCATCCAGCAGCTCTTGGGAATTGTCCTGTGGGTGTTTCTCTGTTTCACATTTTCCATTCCTTCCTTCCTTCCTTCCTTCCTTCCTTCCTTCCTTCCTTCCTTCCTTCCTTCCTTCCTTCCTTTCTTCCTTCTCTCCCTCCCTCCCTCCTTCCCTTCCCTACCCTTCCCTTCCCTTCCCTTCCCTTCCCTTCCCTTCCCTTCCTTCCTTCCTTTCTTCCTTCCTTTCCTTCCTTCCTTTCTTTCTATCTCTCTCATCTTTTAAGCTTTGAATGAAGGGTAGTGACCCTGTTTCTCATGTTCTAAAGGACAAGAAAATGCGGATACGAATGGAATATTTTCTGGAGACATTTTCAGCCACCAATTCTGCCTAAAGAAAGTGGATGTGTTGCTGTTTGGTGGTCAAGAAATGATTTCACATTTGAGCACAATATTGGCTCTATCAACATCCCATCATGGATGAAGGAGGAGGGTTTGGAAAAAAGACATCAGTGTAGAAGGGTTCCTGTTTTTCTCCATCCTCGCCAGAATTTATTGTCCTTTGTTTTCTTGTTGGTAGCCATTCTGACAGGAGTGGGGTAGGGTCTCAGAGGAGTTTTAATTTGCATGTCCCTGATTGCTAATATGAGGTAGAACATGGTTTTAGATGTTTTCAGCCCCTCTGTATTTCTCCTTTTGAGAACTCTCTATTCAGTTCTGTAGCCCATTTTTTGATTAGGTTGCTTGGTTTCTTATATATATATATATATATATGAGTTCTTTGTAGATCCTGGATATTAATCCTCTGTCACATGTATAGCTGGCAAAGATTTTCTCCCATTGGGTAAGTTGCCTCTTTACTCTGTTCACATGTCTATTGCTGTACAAAAGCTTTTTAATTTTTTGTGGTTAACAATTGTTGGTTAGTGGTTTTACTTCCTGAGCAACTGGGGTTCTGTTAAAAAAGTTCTTGCCTAGGACAATATGTTAAAGTGTTTTAACACTTTTTCTTCCAGCAGCTTCCGAGTTTCAGGTCTGATATTGAGGTCTTTGATCCATTTGGACTTTATTCCTGTGATGCAGAGAGATAGGGATCTTTTTTCATTCTTTTATATATAGATATCCAGTTTTCTCAGCACCATTTGTTAAAGAGGCTATCTTTTCTCTAGTGAATATTTTTGTCCTTTTTGTAAAAAATCAGATGACTTTAATTGTGTGGGTTTTCATCAGGGTCCTCTATTCTGTTCCATTGATCTATGTATCTGTTTTTGTGCCAGTACCATGTTGTTTTTGTTACTATGGCTCTGTAATATATCTTAAAGTCTTTAAATCAGGTATGGTGATACCATCAGCCTTATTTTTGTTGCCTAAAATTGCTTTGGCTGTTCATGGTTTGTTTGTTTGTTTTTTTTTTTTTTGTAATTCCAAATGAATTTTAGGATTTGTTTTTGGTGCAGAATGACATTGGAATTTTGATGGGGATTGCATTAAATGTGTAGATTGCTTTTGGTAAGATTGATGTTTTCATGATATTAATTCTTCAATCCATAGGCATTTCCATTTCCTTGTGTCTTCTACACTGCTGGTGGGAATGTAAACTGGTACAGCCATTGTGGAAAGCAGTGTGGAGGTTCCTGGGACAGCTGAAAATAGATTTACCATATGACTCAGCTATACCACTCCTTGGCATGTATCCTAATGACCCTAGTTACCACCCTAGAGGTACTTGCTCTTCCATGTTTATTTCAGCTCTATTTACAATAGCTAGAAATGGAACCAGACAAGATGTCCCTCAACTGATGAATGGATAATGAAGATGTGGTTCATTTATACAGTGGAGTATTATTCAGCGGTAAAGAAAAATGAAATTATGAAATTTGCAAGGAAATAGATGGATCTGAAAAGTATCATACTAAGTGAGATAACTCAGGCCCAGAAAACCAAACACAGTATGTTCTTCTCATGTAATGGCACAACCAGTAGCCATAGATTGTTACTAGAAAAACTTCAGTGCCAGGGATGGGATACCTTCCAGTAAGTTGTTGTCCAGGGAGGTTCCTGAGCCCCCCAAAACATTACAGGCCACTGCCAAGACTCTTGGTTGCCCACAAGAACAAGATGGTAAGACCCCATTGCTGAAGACCACACATGCTTGGGTTGCAGGTCACTGAGAAATCAAGCTGGAGCTGAGCTGGAAACCTCCTCCCTGTTCACCAGCTGACAGAAAGCTGGTAAAGCTGTGGCTTCTTGCAGCCCTATGGGAGAGAGAAGTCACCAACAGTGGTGAACAGCAGTGGACCTTGCAAGCCTTGAGACTGGCAGCCAGGCCAAATGAGCCAACTGGGGTAATAGTGGCACATCTATTGTGGGGGAAACCAACTGCTCTCTAATTTGACTGGAGGCCCGCTCCATGGGAAGGAATACATGCCTGGTACTGAAGACCTAGTCAAAAGTCTAGTTTGGGGAGGTCATGAGCCCTAGGGGAGTAATACCAACTCCCATACAAGCACTTTTCTTAAATGAGCATAATACTACTGCTACTCTTGGCTAGAGAAGCTTCTCTTTTTCAGATGGTGCTGATAACTTAGATAACACAAAAGACACCATAGTGCTGAGAAGAAGTGACAGTGGAGTGGTCAGCACTGGGATATCTCTATCACACCTCCTGAGGCTCAGGGTCTACTGTAGAAGAGGTGGCGGAAAGACTGTAAGAGCCAAAGGAAGGGGAGGACTGCTTACAACGTAAACTTTCAGACACAAAATGACCTTGATAGTCATGATTTCGCAGTGCCTGATGATACCTACACATAATGGGAGGAAATGATGATGACACCGAAACAAGTCAAACTAATTGAGAGGGGGAAGAGATACGGGGGAGGGTGGGGAGGGAATCATAATGGCTTATGATCTATGGTTATGGAAGCTATCAATAAAAAGTTTTTTTTTAAAAAAAGACATCAACATAGATATGACTACTTGGTCAGGATGTAACTCATCTCTTCATGTGTTTTGAGCTGTTAATTTTGTGAAGATATTTTTCTTGCGTTTATGAGCAATCTTGTTTTTTTTTTTTTTTTCTGGAAATGCCTGTGTTTACTTTGAACTCAGGCTAATGTGAGACTCATAAGACAAGCTAAGAAATGTTCCTTCCCTGAATTTCTGACAGAGTTTGTGCGTTATTGATCGTTTCTATTTTGTAAGTCTTTAGTAGACTTCACCACTGAAGCCACTTGTATCTGGAGCTTTCTTTGTGAGATGGTTTCTATAATAATTTTCTGGACAGACACACGGCTCTTGAAGTTAGTACCTATGTCTGTCTCCATGACAGTTTTGACATTTGTGTTTTTTAAAAATATTTTATTTATTCATTTTCAAGGGGAGAGAGAGAGAGAGAAAGAGAGAGAGAGAGAGAGCACCAGGGCCACCACCTGTGGGTCTGGCTTATGTGGGACCTGGGGAATTGAACCCCGGGCCTTAGGCACTGGAGGCAAGTGCCTTAACTGCTGAGCCATCTCTCCAGCCCGACATTTGTGTTTTATGGCCATTAGATTTATTAGCATTAAGTTCCTCAAAATATATGTTTGTTAGGCCATAAGCTGACCAGAAGCAGCTTATGGGAGGAAAGGGTCTATTTCAGCCTGCAGTTTTATCATGGCAGGGAAAGCATGGCAGAGTAGAGACCAGGCATCACATCTTGTCACATCAGCTCACAGGAAGCAGCAAAAGTGAGTTAAACAACCAGTTGGCTGGACTAATAAATCTCAAAGCTCATCCCTAATGATACACCACCCCCTTCAGCAAGGCTCCACCTCCCAAAGGCTCCACTAGCTGGGACTGAGTAGTAGTAGGCTTAATGCTTGAGGCTATGGAGGTCATTCTACCTTCAAACCACCATACCTTCAATATCCTTTAACTGTCTGTGGGTCCTGGTTGAGATGGAGCTTGAGTATACCCAAGCATCATGCAACCCCTCAATCTTTCTTCTGGTCTCAGAATAGAGCTGCTGCTCCCTGGAAGTGTGGGCATCTCACCCTACATTTGGGGAAGCTTAGACATCAGCAAAGGACTTGGGAAGATCCTAAGGACACACCAGCTCTCACCCACACCCCTCCACACAGCCTGCTCCCCTTGGAGGGGGGGTTCTCTTCCTCATGGATTCTACCAGGTCAGCTTCCCTGGGCCTGGCTGCACGTCAACCCAGCAGAATGATCCACTTTGTATGTCTCCAGCTGGCTCTGTCCCCTGGAGAAATTGTCCACATGGAGGGTCTGGGTTGCCATGAGGCACACCCTATGAGATTTCCTTCTTTTGTAGTTGGCACTAATGCCCACTGCCAAACACAGTCACCTCTGGTATTTTGTCTAGTTTGATGGTAGTTTATGATGGGTGGATTAGCTGGGCACCATTGCTATCATGACCAGAAAGCAAACTCCCCTTTTAAACTTGAGCCTTTTAATCTTAAATCCTTGAGAATGCTTTTATACTGTCGTGACTGTTGAGTAGATCCATAGTCTTTCCCTTATTTGATGGGCCATGCTTTATTACGCTGATATTCTCGTAATGGACTCAGAATCAACACATGGTTTTCGGGAATCAGCCATCACAGTGAACAATGAGTAACCTTTGGCTTTTGTTTGGTTATTTCTCTGCAATAAATTCCCAACGTGAAGTTAGTTAGCTCAAATTTCATAAACAGTTTTATGGCTCTTTATACTTATTCTTGGCTGGCCCTGGTCAGCGTGGCTGCTTGACGTCCATAGCCAGGTTTAGTCCTTTATATATGATTTCTAGTGGAAAGTGAGGGAACATTTGTGTTTCTTGGATTCTTTGCTAGGTGTCTTGAGAATATAATTTCAGCTGTGTGTAGCAGCCACTGATATTTCTTTTGCTACACCCACTTTGTTTAACTTCTAATCTTTTTTAAAAGGAAATTTTGTGTTTTGTGTATGTGGTGTGTATGCATGTGCCTCTGTGTGTGTATGTGTGTGTATATGTGTGTATATGTGTGTGCATGCACATGTGTGAGCGTATTTGTGTGTGTGCGTGTGTGGTGTGTGCGAGCGTGTGTTTATGTAATGTATGTGTGTGTATATGTGTATGTGTGTGTGGTATGTATGTGCGCGTGTGAGTGTGAGAGTGTGCATGTGTTTGTGTGTATGTGTATGTGCACATGTGTGTGAGCGTGTGTGTGAGTGTGTGTGAGCATGTGTGTATGTATGTGTGGGCATTTGTGTGTGTATGTGTGTGTGTATGGTGTGTGTGTGTTTGTGTGTGTACGTGTGCAGGCATGTGTGTGCCACCACTGTACATGAGTGGAGGTCCATCCTCACCTTCCATCCTGTTTGGAGCAGGGTCTCTCTCCTCGTTATTGTATTTGACTGTTGCCTTCACCACAAGCTTTTAAACTTCTAGAACATTCTGTCTCTGCCTCTCATCTTGCTATCAGCGTGGTGGAATTAGAGGAGCTGCCACAGCTTTTGGCTTTTTCCTGGGGTCTGGGGATCTGAACTCAGGTACTTCATCCTCTGAGTCATCTTCCCCGCCTCCTACCTCGCCTTTGCTTGTTCTTCTCTGAGTAAATTCCTTAAGCCTTCTGAGCATCTGAAACACACTTACTTTATAGTTCTGTCAGATACAGTGTTTCATAAACACATTTTTCATCCAGAGTGAAGTGTCTTCTTTCTCAGTGTATTGACTCTCACTTAGCATTCTTTTTTTCCCTCACATTGTTCTGATAGTTCATTTCACAAACTTAATGTGAATTTGAGGACTTTTTGGTTCTGCATTTATTTTTCTTGCTTTTCACATCTTTTCCCAGCCTGGTTCCATCTGAGTAAAATGTGTTTAAGAACTCCGGAGGACATCAAAGGCGCAGCAATCCAGTTACAGGGAGAGAGTGGGGCCAGAGGACTTCAGGCTGGCCACTGAGTCTTTCTTTGATCTCTTATCACCCCCCCTCACTCCAAGGACTCTAATAAAGACAGAAGGCTATAGGCCAGGGAAAGTGAGCTATCCTTTTAAGAAGTCCCATATGTGAATCGTACCCTACCTTGACCTGGGTCAAAACCCAAGGCTTTTTCCCCTAGGAACAGTTAGCAAAAGAAAAAAAAATGTCTGTTTGCACAACCCCACCAAGTGCTTCTCAAAGAGGGCTGCGCCTGTGTTCAGATGTGGTGCCTCTTGAGTGAATTGACCTCACAGATGTTTACTGCGGTCTGCTCTGTTTGCTGGGGGACTGAGATGGGGCTCTAGCAGCAGGCCGATCTTAAAGCATGCGAACCACTCCTAATAAGGCCAGGGAGCAGCTGTTTGAGTAAGCTTTCCAAATGGCACTTTGGGAATCCCCTGGTGGCCTTCCTCCCTTAGCCAGCCATGTCCTCCCACCCTGTGGATTCCAGGCCTCACAGAGCTGCTCAGCCCTGAGGGATTTGCAGCAGTAAGGCCGGCTGGTAATAGTTCAGTGGGAGATGGGACTTAGGACAGCTGTATTGGTTGGGGACTTGGATTTGGGATTTTCAGACAGAGATGTGTCTTGTTGGGACGGTTATATCAAACACCACACAGACTGGGTAACTTCAACAAAGGGACATTTATTTGCTCACAGTCCCAGAATCTGGAAGGCCAAGTTCAAGGCTGCTTTTCCCCAAGCCTTTCTTTCTCAATCTCTCTCTCTCCGCTCCCTCCTGCAAATTGTCACCTTCAAACTGCCTTTTTATGAGGTCACATTCCTGGAATATCTTTGTAATCTTTGTATGTCCTAAATCCCATTGTTTTTAAAGCAGGGTCTTGCTATGATGCTCAGGATCATTTGAAACTTCTTATGTATTCAGGCTGGCCTCAAACTCACAATCCTCCAGCCTCCCCCTCCCTAGTGCTTGGGTTACAGGTTTGAACCACCATACCTGGCCCATCTCCTCTTCTTGTAAGAATACCAAGCACATTGGATTAGAGCAGAGCCAGTCACATTTTGAGGTATTGGGAGTTAGAACTTCAACATGAATTTGGGGCAGACACAAGTGAGTCCATAACAAGATGCTACCTGAAACAGGAATGGATCCTGCTGTGGAAAGACGACGAGTGACCCTGGGGTCACAGA
Organism: Zapus hudsonius; assembly: GCA_004024765.1. Taxonomy (NCBI): domain Eukaryota; kingdom Metazoa; phylum Chordata; class Mammalia; order Rodentia; family Dipodidae; genus Zapus; species Zapus hudsonius. The sequence goes on along the minus strand of PVHP010006781.1, from coordinate 12,109 downwards.
CTCCACCTCACAGAGAGGACGAACCAAGTGGAGTACCATAGTAGCCTCTCAAATCATATTCCTTCACCATGGATACACTTTATTTGTCCAATATTCTCATTTAACAAAATGTGAAATCCACAGCTGGGCGTAGTGGCACATGTCTTCAATCCCAGCACTTGGGAGGCGCAGGACCTGAGTTTGGGTCCCCAGCACCATTGTAAAATGACCATGTGGCAGTATATGCCTGTGACCCCAGAACTGGGGAGGCAGAGACAAGGAGATTCCTAGAGCTTCTTGACTAGCTAATCTCCAGGCCCATCAAGAGACTTTGTTTCCAAAAAGTATGGTGGAGACAGACCCCCTAAAACCACCTCCGCCTCTGCACAATGCACATACAAATACACACCCACAGGCGGTCCTGATTTTCTTGAGCTAATCGTCATTTTCTATTTTGGGGACTGAAGAGTTGATGATGTTCAGCCTTGGCTTTGGGGAAGCAGAAGGGACAGCAGTGACCACAGAGGGTCACCACATCTTGTAGATTGCTACCAAATGGTAGAGCTGACCCAGCGCAGCTGGACTTCCTGTATTTCAAAGGAAGCCCAAACTACTTTTCTAATGATATATCATCTCACTTTAACATGTCACCTGAAATGTTTAAGAAACACTGCAAAATGAAACACATCTGAAGGCTGTATTCAGAGGATGAGCCACCAACTTCTACCCTGAGACATGAACTAAGACCAGAAGGGACACCAGAATGCTGGGCATGTCGGTGTATGCCTGCAACCTCGGCACTCGGGGGCTGAGGAAAGCTTGGGCCACATCGTGAGACTTTGTCTTAAAGAACAAATACAAAACAGAACAACAGGGCTGGAGAGATGGTTCAGTGGTTCAAGGTGCTTGCTTGCAAAGCCTGCTTGCCTGGGTTTGATTCCCCAGTGCCCATGTAAAGCCAGATGCACAAAGTGGTGAATGCAGCTGGAGTTTGTTTGCAGTGTCAGCAGGCTCTAGTGTACTAATACTCACTCTCCTCTCTCTCATATAAACAACAGGACAACCAACAAGCAAGCAGATAAAAAGCATAGAGAAGAATGGACTCTGGGATATTAGCACTGACAGACCACAGGGGCTCCTGTCTTCTGTTGGCTAGAATCTTCAGCCTCTCATGAGCTAGTTATTGGCCATGATCGAGTGTTACATTATCAGAGGAAAGGTTAATGAGCAGCTTCCTATGGGGGAACAGAAGACATCGTGTACCCCAGGCCTGATGCTGTCAGAAGTGCCCGGTGCCACTGATGAGGGTTTTGTCCAATCATTCCAGAAGAATCCAATCAAGCCTCAAGAGCTAATTTCCAACTACAGGAAGCTCAAAGGTTAGAGGAAATTTCTAAGGGACATTACAAGCATGTACTCAGCCACTTCCAGGATGAAGGACATCCTACACACCAAATGTCCTAGGCTTTTTCAGGGCTGGAAGGAGGTAGGCTACCATCAACCAAAGCAGACTATTGGTTATATTTGGGTTCTGATTTGAACAACACACACCAGGGTCTCTTGCTTTGCAAATGAATGTCCAGCCAGCTTTGTGTGTGGCTGGGGAATTGAACCTGGGCCAGCAGACTTTGTAAGTAAACAAGTTTAACCACTGAGCCATCTGCCCAGTCTCGCATTCTGAGTTCCGGGGATCACACTCAGGTCCTCGTACTTGCAAAGGACAAGCACAGACTGGGTTATCTCCCCAGCCTTGTCTCCTCTTGTCTTTTATAGCAGAGAGATTTTGGCTTTGGCAATGTAGAGGTGGACATTAAGAAATCCCTTTTCATTTTGTTACATGCGACGATGATCTTTCACGGCTGTCGTTTAAAGGCCACATCTCTTGAATGTGGCCTTTAAAATGAAGTGTTTATGAGTGAAAGGATATGGTATCTGGACTTGGAAAATGACAACAAGGGAAAGAGGTGGAAGGATGAAATAATATTAGAAAATGTTGATAATTTTTTAAAAATTTTATTTATTCATTTTCAAGCAGAGAGATACAGAGAGAGAGAAAGAGATAGAGAGAGCTCACCAGGGCCACCACTTTGTGGGTCTGGCTTATGTGGGTCCTGGGGAATTGAACCTGGGGCCTTAGGCACTGGAGGCAACTGTCTTAACCGCTGAGCCATCTCTCCAGCCCCGATAATTATTAATAATGATGGTGGTTGATTAGAACACCATTGGTTAATGAGCAGCTTCCATCAGGTTGGTCCCTCTAACCTGATGTGTGAGCATTTCTAACCTAAACATCTCAAATCTCCCTCCAATGCTTCAAAAGCTGAAACTTTTTGAGCACTGACCTTTTGCTCGAGGAAGCAAACCTCTCGCCTGAACACTGGGGATGGGCTGTGGTCAGAACAGAAGTGCCACTGACAGTATATGAAATTACCCGAGGCTGTGTGCACAGTGAGTGTGTGAAGCATAAATGGGTTTTGTGTCTAGACTTGGGACCCCCCACCCATACATAGCATCTCATATGTATACAGAAATATTCCCAAATACAGTGAAATCTGGACTCTGGAGCATTTCTGGGCTCCAGCATTTCAGGGAAGGAATACTTTGCCTGTGATTTTCAGTACTCTACCAGAACTACAACCACAAAGTTAGAAAAAGAAAAAAAACAGCCCACTAGTAACAACCAGTCAGCGTGAGCCCAGTAGAGCAAGAGGCCAGGCAGAGAGGTGAGGTGGCCCTGGGCAGTGAGCTCAGCCTCCCTGTCCTCTCTGCTCTGTCATGCGGTCACAACTGCCTTATTCTAATTCCCACTCTTTCTCTCAGCAGACCCGGATTACTAACTGACAGACGATAGGGCTGCATGAGGAACACATGAACCATATCCTCCAAGATCTCAAAGAAGCTTGTTTGGGAAAAGTACAAACAAGATTTTCACAGTTTTCGTAAATATATTTTAAATTAATTAATTAATTAATTAATTTGAGAGAGAGAGAGAGAAAGAGAGAGAGAGAATGGGCATGCCAGGGACATGCACCACCTTGTGCATCTGGCTTTATTTGGGTCCTGGGGAATTGAACTTGGGTCCTGCTGCTTTGCAGGCAGATGCCTTAACTGATAAGCTTCTTTCTAAGTGACATAAATACTCAGAATAGAACAGGTAAGAGGTTGTGATGGCTAAATTCCATTGTCAACTTGATCAGATTAGGAATCAAGGCAGGGACTCAGCTCTCCCTTGCTGCTGCAAGGTGGAAATTCGATTCCTCTGTTGTCCAACCTGTACAAGGTGCATTGCTTTTCTGGGCCTCATGTTCAAAGTAGGAGAGAGTTCTGTGAAAAAAAGGGATGGGAGTGTGAGGCTGCTCACATGGTCTGTGGACATCAGAACCCAGTTTCATCAGCCTTCCTACAGGGACCAAAGCCCAGTGGCTCCCCGGGAATCCTCCAGGCCTTCAGTGGCAGCTTGGGACTGCTGAGGCATCAGGCATTGGGACTGAATAGCTAGTGGGTTCTCTGACTTTCCAGCCTACAGACAGCCATTGTTGGACTACCCAGTCATATCCTGTAAACAAATTAATAAATCCCCTTTGTAATAAATATCCATTTTATTGGTTCTAACACAGAGATACACCATTTTAAATATTTTATTTATTCATTTTCAAGCAGAGATACAGAGAGAGAGAGAAAGAAAGAGTGCACCAGGGCTACCACCTTGTGGGTCTGGCATATGTGGGTCCTGGGGAATTGAACCAGGGGCCTTAGGCACTAGAGACAAGTGCCTTAACTGCTGAGCCATCTCTCCAGCCCAAGAGAAACCATTTTTTCATGATTTCCGTGTTATTCACTGTCTGCACATGGAGCAGTGGAACCCTGAGGTAAGGATAGGGGGTCTCTTCTCTGTGTCCTGTCATGGAACTCGGTGCTCAATGCTCTGCAGATCTCAAAAAATGTGCTTTGATCAAGTGGCCACTGAAGGGTGCTCTTCCCCTTGAGGGTAGAGCTCTGGGTTTGGCCCAAGGCAGGTGCTCGCTAATTTATTCCATGGACACCCCAACAAATGGTTTTTCAGGAATACCAGGAAGTGAGAAGTACTGTCTGGGAAAGCCATATCCAGGCTGGGTAAAAAGGATTCAATTAGACCCACTTCTGATGCACTTGCTTCCAAATGTTAATTTCCCTTCTTTGACTCAATAATGCCAGTGCCAGACAGAGCACAATGTTTACCAGTGAGTCCACAGAGAGGTCCCAAAGCCAGCAGCAGTCTTATCAGGGAAAAGATGAAGGCGTTGGAAAGGGTGTGGGATGGCTGGAGTTCTGTCTTGTGAGCTCTCTCCACCTCTGCACCACTTGGGATACTAGCTTTGTTGAGCGTTCACGCCATACAGCACCTGCAACAGAGTCAAACTGAGTTTGTATGATGATCCGAGAGTCTCAACAGAGGAGAAACTCAGGGTGGTGGTGGGTAACTGGCACACATTCTCATGGAGTGCACAGAACAGAGCTGGGATCCAGACAGATTCCGAGCTTATGCCTTCCTCCCGTTGTTGCCCACAAGATACTGGTAGATGATGGACCCCTGTCTGATGGCCTGGAAAAGGACCCAAGGCCACTTAGTAGGTACCCAGGACTGACCTTGAATCCAAGAGTGGGCAATATAGCCAAATTCCCCTTCTCTCAGCCTTCTAGGTCTCTCTTCCCTGTTCCCCCATATCCCTTAGCAAAGCCCCATCCCCAAGGTCTCTATACCCCACCCTCTTGTCTTTCCCCAGCTTACCCCACCCATCCTGAAGCCAGCCCTGCCTTTCTAGGTCCCAGGTCTGAGCACACAGGGTCTGTGTAAGGCCCTCCGAAGCACCTCTGGTTCCTAAGAATGGACACCATCAGGAAAATTATTTATATACACAAACATTCCCCACAAATGCCTCAGTGGTTAATAAGATTCTATCTCTACTAAGCCGGTATACTGATCACCTACTATGTGAACGCACTGTGCCCTGGCTGGCAGGTGCCGTGGGAGCACTTAGGAAAGCCAGTGTCCTTAAGATCACTTATCAGCAGTGACCAGGGGAACTCTGTCCAGGTACATTGCATAGGTCAGCTGTTCCATTTCCAATGCCGAGAAAGGTGAGGTGGCAGGTGTCAATGACAGTTACGGGGCCTGAACTCAGCCCCAGGACTGGCTGCTTTTTCTCATGGTGTAGAAAGGGTATGAATGGTAGCTCGTGTGGGGGCTTTACAGATTGGGGTTCTGGCTGGTTTAAATAGGAGCAGAATTGGGTGGTGCTGGACTCCCAGCCCATGTCCCCTCCTCCTCATTGAATGTGTAGCTAAGAGATTTCTGGAACGGAGGAACAGGAAGATGAAGGTGGAAATTCGATTCCTCTGTTGTCCAACCTGTACAAGGTGCATTGCTTTTCTGGGCCTCGTGTTCAAAGTAGGAGAGGGTTCTGTGAAAAAAAAAGGGATGGGAGTGTGAGGCTGCTCACATGGTCTCTTTCCATCCGCAGGCCAGTTCCCCCTAAAGCCCCAGGGAGAAGCCTGTCCTGTGCGGGAGACTCTGGGTGTGGGACCAACTGAGATGTTCCTCACCATAAGATCTGCTCCAAGACACACTGTAGCCATGCCCACGGCTGACACTTAGCTCATCTCATGCCCGAGAACTTGGCTATAAGTTCCTTGGTCTGCAGCAGCTCTATAAGAATGTGCCACAGCTGTCTCTTGTTTTTCAAGCAGGTAAACTGAGGGCTGGAGAGGTTGAGAGATGTGTCCAAGGCTGCACAGCTCCAGGTAAGAAGTGAATTGTGACAGCAGGCAGTCTGGTATCAGAGTGTGTGCCCTTAACCACATACTGAGTGGGTGTTGAGGCTTGAACCCAGGGCATGTGTGGGGTTGGGAGTCAGTATGTGTGTCCCCTCTTGTGACCCTCAACCTCAGAATATTCACAGAAAAATTCAGTGATGACTGAGGGGTGTCAGAATCATGTCTCTTTCTGTTGAGGGTTTCTTTTGGCATGTAGGAAACCCACTTTGGATGCCGGCAGTCATTGATCAACCTTTATCTTCCAAACTGAAAAAAATAGTTAAGAAATAGGGAAAACTGGGCTGAGATTGGCATGAAACAACAACATGGTATCCTGGGAATGGCACTTGGGAGGCATGTGGTGAGGTGCTCACACGTGCTCCCTCAGGAACTGGGGAAGCGTGGTCTCTGCTCAGGACACAGCATTCTGCCGTAGAGAGGAGAGGGGCATCCCCATCTGCTCAGAGGCTTAAAGGATGGAACTTCACTTCTTATAGAGGTTGGAGGTTCAGTCCTCACCAGTCTCACCAGCAGAAGGAAGCCTTCTCTCTGTCCTCACATGGTGGGTGGGGGCAGCATATGGTTCAGCTATGGTTTGTCCCCCACCCCCAGAAGCCACTGGAAGTTGGTTCCTGATGCAGCAGTGTGGAGAGGTACTTGGATCACAGGCACCACCCTCAGATTCTGAAGAGTGGGTTTATGGTGCTCTCTTGAGACTGGGTTAGTTCTCAGGGGAGTGATGATGCTATTCTCCTGGGAGAGGGCCAATCATTAAGGGGAAAAGTGAGTTATTTGAAGTGTGAGTTGCTGTGAGGTGAGCCCAGCTTCTCACTTGTGTGTCCAGAATGTTTGCCTGCCCTTCCAGCTTGCTACCACATTAATGGGTGGCACCTTGTCCGATATGACCCCCCACTTGTGGACTTCCCAGTTCCATGGCCATCAAATTTTTTAAAAGAATATTTTATTCATTTATTTATTTGCAAACAGAGACACAGAGAGAGAATGGGTGTACCAGAGCCTCTAGCTACTGCAAACAAACTCCAGATGCATGCACCACTTTGTGCATCTGGCTTTATGTGGGTACTGGGAAATTGAACTCGGGTCATTAGGTTTTGTTGGCAAGTGCCTTAACCACTTAGCTATCTCTCCAGCCCATTTTTTCCCTTAATTAATTATCATTCTGCCTACAGCCTCAAGTCACTCACCCTGGAGAACACCCTACACCAGGGCACAGAAAGCATGCACAAGGACTTTAGTTACAGCATTATTTGAAATAAGACAAAACTGAAATTGATGTCTATCCACCCAGAGAAGATGGACAGCACAAAGGAATTTTGGCTTTTTGGAGTAAGAGTCCTCAAGAGTGATGGGCAGGACACAGCGAGGTGGCGGGGGCTGGGGTAAGTGTGGTATAACTACTGTCCTCCAGCCTCTGGGCTCCAGATCTCAGGGCAAAGGCCTGAGAGAGGGGTGTGGTCAAAGACTCCAGACTTTAAAAAAAATAAAATTTGGCGTTTTTTTTTCAATGTAGGGTCTCACTCTAGCCCAGGATGACCTGGAGCTCACTCTGTAACTCCAAGCTGGTGTCATACACACCTTGATCTTTTTTATCTCGGCTTTATGAGTGCTGGGATCAGAGGCATGTGCCTCTAAGCCCAGCTTTAATAATTCTTTTGACAATTTCATGCATGTATAATATATTTGATCACACTTATCTCTCATTACCGTCTTTTTCCCCCTCCTCCACCCATTGAACTCCGTTCTCTTCCCAAATAGTTCCTCTTCTACTTTGCATGGCTTTTTGTTTGAGACTCACTGAGTTTAATTAGGGTTGACTGCAGGAACATGGATGGCGGGTTATTGATGAGAACACGAGCAACTCACCAGTGGCTGTTTTAATCTCAGCGGAATGTCCTTGTTTGCTCTGTAGGCTGTAGGCAGACGGGTGAGCCTCCGAGAACTGGTGTCTGTCTAATGTGCGTCATTCCCCTGCCCTTTCGTTTGGCTGCATTGTCCAGCCTGGAGATGGATGGCAGAATGGCCCACAGTGACCTGATCTTCACAGGGGCATGTCACAGAGGGAGGCGCTGAGTCACCAATGTGACAAAACTGGTCCAGCATCACCAGACAGCTTGCTATCTTTACAGAAGTGAAATGGAGGTCATCGCTCCTGGCGTGACTTGGAATTCACTTCCTGTCCCCACAGCCAGCCTTGCTGGTCTAGAGGAAGATGGGGTTCACATTAACATGTCAGCTGTATCCCCAGCACCTGCCCCAGCTCCACACACTACACACGATCCATCTTTGCTGGATGGGCAGGTGGGGACAGTGATATTGTCTTAGCTGTGGTCAGCTCAAGCACAGCTGACTCACACCGCTGTATGTCCCCAACTCCCATAGGAACCCGGCAGCCTGACCTAGAGTTTTTGAGAGGGCCACCCACCCATGTCCTTCACATCCCATGGGGATAAAGGATAGAGGGACTCAAAGCCCACCATCATTGTCCAATGGATTGTGGAAGGGCAGGCTTCGGGCTCTCTGGGTGGAGCTACCTGGTCACGCATGGCAGCTGACCTTCAGGTCAAAACTCCTATGTGTGGGTCCTCACGGTATATTCTAGAGCCTTGCTGTTGCAGTCAGCTTTCTAGTTGCTGCGCAGGAAGAACCCAAACAAAAGTGGCTTGTGGAGGAATGGGTTTATTTGGCTTACGGACTCAAGGGGAGACTCCATCCTGGCAGGGAAAATGATGGCATGAGCAGAGGGCTGGACATCACCTCTGCCACAGCACTGGAAACAGCGGCAGGAAGGTGTGCCAAACACTGGCAAGGGGAAGCTGGTTTATAATCCCATAAGCCCGCCCCCAACAACACAGCTCCATCGAGGTTGTAAAATCCAAACTGCCATCAGCTGAGGATCGATTACCCAGAACACATTCATTTGTTTGTGGGGACACCTGGATCAAACCATGACACTTGCTCACGGTGGACAGGACTGCAGACTGTTCTGTTTTCCATCACAGAGATGGGGCCTGGTGGGAAGTCAGGGGTGGACTGAATCGGGGGAAAGGGTGGTAGGAACTAGCTGGGGAGGGCATGGGACATAACTAGCATTGTGTGCTTCTTTACTGTTGGGGCTGCTCTGGCCTGCAGGCCACGGATGGTCCATCTGAGGCTAACTTTCGCTTTCTTTGGGAACAAGTGATGTAAGCTAGCTCTGGCCCCTCTGCAATGAGGCAACCCCGGAAAGGACCATGATGTGATTACTGTAATTTCAACCACATGGCTCCCATTGGCCTTGATCCATTCCACACAGTCATGGGTCAGCCTTCCTCCTTCCTCCAGAGCTTTCTGGGGTGCCAGACCTTCCTGGTGCCAGAGGAAATGGCAGTGGGGAGGTGAAGGCGAGTGAGATTCCTCTGGGCTTCATGGAAGAGTGATTGTTCTCTGCCCAGTGTTGGCAGGGACAGCCCAGAGAGCCCTCCCTGCCTCCCTCTGAGGTAGGCATCTGAGGTGTGGGGTCCCTACTGCTGTAACTCATCGGCACCAACTGAGCACCTTAGCATGAATTATCTTGCAATTCTGGAAGGAGAAGCCCAAAGCCATGGTTCAGGGGTACAGACAAGGGCTAGGTCCTCCTGCAGCTCTCGGGTAGACTGTTTTGTTATCGTCTCCTGTGCCTGATGACCCCCCACTTCTCAGGCTGCATGCAGCCTCTTTGCAGCCTCTGACCTCTGCTTTGCCTCTTATCTCTTGCTGCTCACTTGATATCAGGAGGCCATTGGGCCGCCTGAAGAGTTGAGATCACCTCTTATCCTGAGGGTTTTCAATGAATTAATCTGCACAGTCCATTTGCACGGGTCGTACTGTGTTCCGAGACCTGAGGAATAAGGACCTTCAGAGCCTTCACTCTCATTCCCATTTTACAGATAAAGAGACTCTTCCTCTCATGATGGCTGCTTCTTGATACTGCCCTGGGGTCCCTGGGGTCCATACAGACCCCTGTGGCAATGAGTGTGAAATACACAGACCACCCACGTCAGAGAAAGGCATGCAGTTCTGGACTCCTGAGTCCCACAGTGTGGTGTTAGGAAGGGTGGTGGAGATGTGGACATATTCTCTGGGACTTTGAGCCTCTTGCGTGAAGAGGATGGATCATAGGATGACAGGACAGGGAAGGACTTATAGAAGGGGGCAGAGCAGAGCCCCTCGAGTGGGCCAGAGGCCTGGCAGGAAGGAACTGGTGTGAGGAGTTGTTGACAGTTGGTGGGAATGCTTGGGCTGAGCACACACACTCCCTTCGGGGTCAGCAGCCTCTGCTGTGTGGATCTTTCTGTTTGGTGAAGCCCTACTAGAAGCCAAGGTCTTCTGTCTCCTCGTGAGTGGCTATTTAAAATGACTTTTACAACACTGCAGGCTGAAGGGGTTTTGGGGTGTCTTGATTCCTGGTTTATGGGTGTACCTGCTTTGAGGAAATACACGGGACTTGTGCAGGTTTCTGTTTGCATCATACGTCAACATAAGCTTTATTAAAATCAGAGCCAATCCCAGGCCCATCAGAAGAGGCCTGGGTACCCGGTTCAGCCTCGACCCATCCCCACTTTGGATCCCAGTCTGCAGGCCTGATTGGCATTTGGGGGGAGGGTAAACAGGGGGTGCTTATAAGGAGTTAACTTATAAGGTGGTTTAGGGACTTCCTCCTGTGTGAGAACACAGTCTTCTGCTAGTACCTTGGCTCTCTTGCAGCCCTCAGCAGTGGGGACTGGGGGAAGCTGGGGCTCATAAGGTCCCAAAGCCAAATCCTCCCAAGTCCTTCCCTTGGTTCCTGGTGTCTCACCGCCCCCTGCTGGCCTGGATCATTCTCGGTCCTTCTAGGCCCCTCGCTGGGTTAGCTTTACAGGTAGGTGTGTGCTCTTGAGGACATTGGGAGGGATGAATGGACTGTTCTCAGGTGTGGCTTGATCCAGCTAGACACATTAGGAATCAACCTCTTCCTTCTCAACTCTGGACTCTGCTTCCTCTTGGCTTTGTGTCCAGATGGTTCTCGATGGCTTTTCTCTCACAGTGGGAAGATGATGGCCACCGTGCAGGCTCATATCCTCATGATTCTCCATCCGGCAGGAAGACACAGATTCTTCGGTACCAGTTCTCTTCTTCCTGATGTTGCCACACAGCGCAGAGCAGTGGTTCCATGTGGACCTGCCCAGGTGTGTAGCATCCCTGAACCAGCTGCCCGAATGTCACAGCTGACTGCTTAGAGCCACAAGGTCATCCTGGACTTACTAGCATAGGGCATTCAGGCCACAGGAGTCTATGTAGACAAAGCACATTGACTGAGGAGCGTGTTCCTGCCCCAAAGAAGATGAATGCCACACCAAAGGGAGATCATGGGTGCTGGGGTTCCCAGGACTCACATACATCCACCTGCAGGAGCCCCTGGAAGGATGAACTTGATTTCAGAAGACAGGTCCAGCCAGGCACAGAGTCCCACCCAGACCTTTACAAGCATGGCTGTCCCAGCCTGTCACCTACTCATAGACCTCAACTAGTAGTCAGAAGTCTCAGAGGAGTCATCTCAGGGGAGAACTGGGCCAGGTAACCCCAACAACAGCCTCGATCTCCCTGAGTGGGACTGAGAGACTGACTGCTAAGCACTTGGGACCAGGAACCAGGGTTCGAGTGGAAGTTCCATGGAAGAATGAATGAATCAATGAGCCAGGCTCTGAGTGGAAGCTCCGTGGAATAATGAATGAATCAATGAACCAGGGTCCGAGTGGAGGCTCCATGGAAGAATGAATGAATCAATGAATGAGTTGTGCCATTTCCAAAGGCGCTTTTGGTACAGAAAAACATTGAACTAAGAAACTGGGCACAGGACTAGGAATGTAGTTTCACTGGTAGAGTACATGCACCAAGCACTTGGTTTGATCCCCAGCACACTTGTGATCCCAGCACTCAGGAGGTAGAGGCAGAAGGATCAGAGGTTCAAGGTCATCCGTGATAGGGTCATAGGGTGTTTGAGGAATACCACTGCCCGTCGCCCGCGGAGGGCAGTGATCACATAAACACACACACACACACACCCCCCGCTTGTGGGTTGATGAACATATGTCCTTTATTGCGGGGAACGAGGCAGTATATATAGAGCTTTCTGGCCATTCAGGGGGTTAATGATAAGAACCTGTGCATAATAGCCAATCGCGATCACCTCCTGAAACTCATTAAGCCAAGCCCCTCTTGGCAGGCTGTCAGGTGCCGTCCAAGACTAGGCCAGGGTGTGCCTCCAAAGGCCCCCAAACGCTTTCGCCCCTGACAGAGGAAAGCCTGGTCTAGAGACTCT